>JASDQU010013797.1:60425-77048 GCA_032191745.1 Picea mariana | reverse complement strand
AGATGGTGCGCCCTTCTCCTCTTCCTCACAAGTCTCAAGTGAAGAATGAGTCTCCAAATGCACTTTTCCCTCCTTTTGGCCTCCTCATCCCAACCCTAAAAGATCAATGGCCTAGATTAGATCTAGCCATGTCTAATCAATGGGTTAGATCAACTCAAATAATCTCACTAAGGAAACCCACTTTCCTTAGTTGCTTTATGTCTATAAATTCACCCACATTGTGAATTAATTGTCACTTTATGACTTAAGTGACATATTTCACTTTTGAATTAAAACTCCTAAGTCAAAGTGAAATTAGAATCATAAAGTAAAGTATGAGGGTAAAAGTCTTCCCCCTTTGTGCTTAGAGACTCATAAGCACATGGGGACCACTTTCCAAGGTATCCAAATCTCAACAATACCCCACAACCCCTAAATCCATAATCCCACTATAACAAATTAACCCTATATCCAAAAAACTATAATGCAAACTTTGTAACCCCAATAACGCCTACAACCCATAAACCCCCCTAAGGAATATAACATTCAACATGTATAAGTCCTAAGCATTATATCCACTTACCCTAAAACCACTAATAACTACAATTACCAAGCCCTATATCCTTTATAACATCTAACCTATAATGTATAACACCAAACCATTAACCCTCATAACCCCTTATACCTAACCCCTATGACCCTTAACAAAAAAACCCATCTAAACCTTATGTTATAACTCTTAATACCCTACAAAATTAACTTGTATCACTCCTAACCTATGCCACTTATCTATATAGCTTATGACTCATAACCATCATCCATTATAACCTCTAAACCATCTAATCCTTAACCTAAAAATTTATGACATATAACCCATATAATTCTTAGACCCCAACCTACATATCTCTTACAATTGGTATGTTGAACATAAACCTTACAAGCACTAACACCTAACTCCAATAAACCTTAAGACTATCTCTTTTAATCTAATCGATATGAAATCTTAACCCTATATCTCTATATACCCCCAACCCATTAAATCCAATTTAAGACTATAAACCTATGTCCAAAAAACTATAACGTATAATTTGTAAAATCAATAATGCCTACAACCACTAAACCCCCTTAAGGAATATAACATTTAACCTTTATAAGTCCAAACTATTATATTTAGTTATCGAGGAAACAATAATCATTATAATCCCCAACCCCTATATCCCTTAGGAGATATAAGATATAATATATAAATCCAAACCCTTAACCCTCACAACCCCTCATGCCTAACACTAATAACCCATGACAAATAACCCATCTAAACCTTACATTATAAATCCTAATACCTTAAAATATTAACTAGTATCACTCCAAACCTATGACACTTATATATAGACCCTATGTCCCTCAATGACAATCCATTCTAACCTCTAAACCATGTAACCCTTAAACTAAAAAATTATCACAATCCCTATCCCATAACCTCTATACCCCAACCTACATAACTCTTATAATTGGTATATTCATCATAAAAATTATAACCACTAACACCTAACTCCTATAAACCTTAAGACTATATATGTCTTTTAAACATAAATGAAACTTTAATCTTATATCCCCTTATACCCCACAACCCATAAAATTCGTAATCCCACTTTAAGTCTTTAAACCTATATCCAAAAATATACAATGCATAATTCGTAACCCCAACAATGTCTACAACCCCTAAACCCCTATAATAAATATAACATATAACATGTGTAGCTCCTAACCATTATAGTCACTTACCGCAAAACCACCAATCACTACCATTCCCAACTCATATATCCCTTAGGACGTATAACCTATAAAAGATAACACCAAACCCTTAAGACACATAAACCCGTATACCTAACTGCTATAACCCTTAACAAATAACCCATCTAAACCTTATCTTATAACTTCTAATGCCTTAAAACATTAACTTGTATCAAACCAACCTATGACACTTATCTATACACCCTATTACCCCTAACCATAATCCATTATAAACAATAACCCATGTAATCTTTATCCTTAAAAATTACGAGAATCCCTAGCCCATATAACCCCTAAACCCCAACTGAAATAACTCTTATAATTGGTATATTCAACACAAACCTTATAAACACTAACACCTAACTCCTATAAAATTTAACATTGCAACCATTAACTTGAATAACCCCTAAATCTTAAGAACTAAACCCTTAAGAAATAATACTTATAACTCATAATATATTTAACCTCTAATGATTACAATCATTACAACCCTCAAACCTAACTCCTATAACCCTTAATAAATAACTGATATAAACATTATCTTATAAATCATAATAACTTAAAACATTAACTTGTATCACACCAAACTATGACACTTATCTATACCCCCTATGAACCCTAACCATAATCCATTATAAACCATAAACCATGAAACCTTTAACCTAAAAAATCATGACAATCCATGGCCCGTACAACCCCTAAACCGCAACTGACATAATTCTTATAATTCATGTGTTCAACATAAACCTTATAAACACTAACACCTAACTCCTATAAACCTTAACATTGCAAAAATTAACTTGAATAACCCCTAACTCTTAAGAACTAAACCCTTAAACAATAGTGAATATAACCCATAACATGTTTAACCTCCAATATTACAATCTCTAAAACCCTTAAGCCCTTACCTTAAAACCCCTATAAAACCCATAACCTCTATAACCCATATCCCTTGAACTATATAATTTGAAACACATAACTGCTATAAACACTATTATTTTGATCCCTAACCTATAAAACCACTAACTCCTAACCTCTATAAACACTAATATTCTAGTCTGTAACCACTAAAATTATAAACTACGATGAACTCTAAACGACTATGAACCTTAACCCTATGACCTGTCATCCTTAACTTACCATACCCTTCAGACAATCCCTAATTGATGTAAATCCTATAATCCCAGATTCATGTACATGTAATATCTATGATTCATATCTCCCTAATCTTATAACTACTTATCAACATCATCCTTTAATTACTATCACAACTAACCCTTAATGCTTAAAATTTATAAACCCTTGGATTTAATAACCCTTAACCTCAAATCAATCAATGTTATAACTAGTATAACCCTTATAAACCTTACAACCATTATCATAACAATATAATCCTTAACCCACATATCCCCTAATAATGAAAACCTAACCTTTATAACCCTTAACCCCTAAATTTTAACTATTATATCCCCTAATGCTCAAAACATGACCTTGATAACCCTTAAACCCTAGCTTTTAACCACTTTAAGACATAACCCTATGACATACCTAACAAAAATAATTGGTATGTTCAAAATAAACCTTATAACCACTAACATCTAACTCCTTTAAACCTTAATACTAAATCTCCTTTCTACTAACCTGTTTGAAACCTGCACCTCATATACCCTTATACCCAACAACCCCTAAAATATATAATCCCACTTGAAGAATTTAATCTTGCATCCAAAAATATATAACTCATAATGGATGAAATGGTTAAGGTATTCAAGGGTTATACAGTCAAGGGTTTTCCCTATGCTATAGCTCTATGATATATGTGTGGGGTCCAACAGTAGTACTCGACCCAATATCAAAGGGCACCAACTAAGGAGGCAAGACTATGCCCTTAGTTGTACTATCAACTACCCAGCTACTAGAGATTATCTTCTCGACTGTTGTTCTTGGTGGCACTATAGAAGTCAGGTGACTGATCAGTTTATCTATGGAGGGATTCAAGAGATCTAGGTTGATCTGTATACAAGTGTTGTATGATGCGCTACCACTCGAAGGGGTGCCAACATGGGTTACAAGGATGGGAAATAGATGTGTGTTTAAGTAACAATTGTATTTCCTGCATGTATGACTCCCCGACCTCTAGATTGATCTCTATAGATTTATGATGTTGGAATACGTCTCTACCCTGAAAAAAATTAACCCACATTTTTTTGTCAATGAAAGTGCTCTCATACCAATTGTAAGGTACTCGATCTATTATATTAGTAGAATAGAGAAATAATGGAGAGAATAATACTAAGATAGCAACAAAATATTGAAATATTGCAGAGATAACAACATAACAACAAATTATATGATACCACAACACTAGAATTATACCTTTATTGATAGGAAACAATGTTCACTTGCCTCTTCGAGGGGGAAACCTCCAACATATCAAGGCTCTATTACAATAATTTTCCAAGACAAAACTTCTCATACCCTCTACTCTTATTTATGCTAAATCTATCTATCCAAAAGAACAATCTAGAGGAAGATCCTTCTAGAAGCATAAGCTTCTATTAGGTCTTCTTACAATTGACTTATTCCTCCTTATTGCTAGGCCTTATTAATATTGACCTTTATTACATGGAAATATATTATTCTACCCACTTGATGGGTTAGGTAGGTTAGGTCCCTAACACTAACCCTTAAACTAAAATATTATGGTAATCGCTAACCCATATAAGCCCTAGACCCCAACGCACAATACTCCCATAATTGCTAGATTCAACATAAACCTAATAATCACTAACACCTAACTCCTATAAAACTTAACACTATATATATTTTCAACTAACCCATACAAAACCTTCACCTTGTCTCCCATTATACCCCACAAATCCTAAAATCCATAATCCCACCTTAGGAATTTATCCTTATATCCAAAAATCTATAATGAAAAATTTGTAACCCCAATAATGCCTATAACTCCTAAACCCCCTTAAGGAATATAATATTTAACATGTATAACTCCTAACCATTAGAGCCGATTACCCTAAATCCAAGTTAAAAACTAAAATTCCCAAACCCTATATCCCTTAGAACATATAACATATAACCTATAACACCAAAAATTTAACCCTCATAACCCCTTACACCTAACACCTATAACCCTTAACAAATAACCCATCTAAACATTATGTTATAACTACTAATACCTTTAAAAATTACCTTTTATCACTCCTAACCTACGAAACTTATATATATCCCTTATTACCCCTAGCCATAATCCATTATAACCCCTAAACCATCTAATAATTAACCTAAAAAAGTATGATAATCCCTAACCCGTATAATTCTTAGACCCCAACCTACATTACTATTACAATTGTTATGTTCAACATGAACCCTACAACCACTAACACCTTACTCCTATAAACCTTAATATTATATCTCTTTTAAACCAATCCATGTGATATACGCCCCAAACCATTAAATCCACTTTAAGACATTTACCCTATATCTAAAAATCTATATCACATAATTTGGAACCTCAATAATGCCCAGAAGCCCTAAACCACGTTAAGGAATATACCATTTTACCTTTATAACTCCAAACCATTATAGTCAGTTAACAAAAAAATACTAATCACTACAATTTCCAACCCCTGTATCCCATAGAAAATATATCCCATAACATTTAAAACCAAACCCTTAACCCTCACAACCCCTGATACTTAACAATAATAACACTTAACAAATAACTCATATAAATCTTATCTTATAACTCCCAATACCTTAAAATATTAACTTGTGTCACTCCTAGCCTATTACACTTATTTATATCCCATGCATCCCCTAATGATAATCCATTTTGACCTCTAAACCATACATCCCATAAAATAAAATAAATTATGATAATACCTAACCCATGTAACCCCTAGACCCAAACCTACATAACTCTAATAATTGGTATTTTCAACATAAATGTTATAACCACTAAGAACTAACTCCTATAAACCTTAACAATATATCTCTTTTCAACTAACTCATATGAAACCTTAACCATGTATCTCCTTATACACCTTACAACCCCTCAAATCCATAATCCCAATTTAATACTTTAACCCTATATCCAAAAATTTATAATGCATAATTTGTAACCCCAATAATGCCAACAACCCCTAAACCCCCTTAAGGAATATAACAATTTATATGTTTAACTCATAACCATTATAGTCACTTACCCCAAAACCACTAATTACTATAGTTCCCTACCCCTATATATGTTAGAACATATAACCTATATTATATAACACCAAAACATTTACCCACATAAACCCTTATACCTAACCCCTATAAACCTTAACAAACAACCCATCTAAACCTTAACTTATAACTCCTAATACCTTTAAACATTAACTTGTATCACACCAACCTATGACACTTATCTATACCCATATAACCCCTAAACCCTAAGTAACATAACTTTTATAATTGGTATATTCGACATAAACCTTATAAACATTAACACCTAACTCCTATAAACATTAACATTACAACCATTGACTTGAATAACCTCTAACTCTTAACAACTAAACCCTTAAACAATAATTCTTATAATCCATAACTTGTTTAACCTCTAATGATTATAATCCCTACAACCCTTAACTCCTTACCTTAAAACCCCTATAAAACCCATAACCTCTATGACCCATATCCCTTGAACTCTATAATTTGAAGCACATAATCGCTATAAACATTATTATTCTAATCCCCAACCTATATTACCACTAACTCCCAACCTCTATAAACACTAATATTCTAGTATGTAACCACTAAAATTCTAAACTTGACGAACTCTAAAGTGATATGAACCATAACCCTATGCCCTATCATCCCTAACTTTTAATACCCTTCTCATACAATCCCTAATCCATGTAAATCGTATAATCCTAGATTCATTTACATGTAATCTCTATGATTCATATCTCCCTATATTTATAACTTCTTATCAACATCATCCTCTAATTGTTGTCGCAACTAACCATTAACCTCAAATATCTCAATGTGATAACCATTATAACCCTAATAGACCTTATAACCATTAACATAACACTATCATCCTTAACCCACATAGCCCCTAATAATCAAAACCTAATGTTTATAACCCTTAACCCCTAAATTTTAACTAGTATATCCCCTAATGCTCAAAACCTTACCTTGATAACCTTTAAACCCTAGGTTTTATCCACTTTAAGTCATAACCCTATGACATACCTAACAAAAATAATTGGTATTTTCAACATAAACCTTATAACCACTAACACCCAACTCCTATAAACCTTAACACTAAATCTCTTTTCTTCTAACTTGTTTGAAACCTTCACCTCATATACCCTTATACGCCAAAACACCTAAAATCCATAATCCCACTTGAATACTTTAACCCTATATCACAAAATATATAATGCATAATTCGTAACCCTGATAATGGATACTACCCCTAAACCGACTTAAGGAATATAACATTTAACTTATATAACTCCTAACCATTATAGCCACTTACTCTAAAAGGACTAATCACTACAATTCCAAATTCCTATATCCCTTAGGACATATAACCTATAACTTATAACACCAAACCCTTAAATGTGATAACCCCTTATACCTAAACCCTATAACACTTAACAAAAAAACCCATCTAAAACTTATCTTATAAATACTAATACATTAAAAATTTAACTTGTGCCACTACTAACCTATGAAACTTATTTATAGCCCCCTATGACCCCTAAACATAATCCATTACAACTCCCATAAACATTAGCACTATATCACTTTTAAACTAATCACTATGAAACCTTAACCCGATATCTCCTTATACAGAAACAAAATTCTTTTTGTAGAGTGTTATCAAAAGAACAATAAATTTCCTAACTTATTGTCTTGACACATGTGCCTTTGTTATTGTTTGGACTCCTTAGTGGGCACTCTACAAAACCACCCTAGAAACTAGTAGGTGTTTTCTTAGTACTTAGAAAATATATTCATGTCTTATCGTATCACTTAAAATTGTAGCACTATATCCCTTAATCCATATTACCATCCATACGTCCTAAAATTTATAACGATTATAATTCTCGATCGTTATAAACCTTATGTTCAGTAAAACCTAATTCTTATAAACCCAACTATAGCTTTTAATGCTTAACCTCTATCCCCTATAATGTGTAATTCCCTTAATTCAAATAATAACTAATCCAAATAACCCTTAACTATTTTCAACTAACCCATATGAAACCTTAACACTATATACCCTTATACCCCACAACCCCTAAAATCCATAATCCCAATTTTAAACTTTAACCCTATATCCAGAAAAATATAATGCATAATTTGTAACCCCAATAATGCATACAACTCCTAATCCCACTTTAGGAATATCACATTTGACTTGTACAAATCCTAACCATTATAGTCACTTACCCCAAAGCCACTAAGCACTACAATTACCAACCCCTCTATTCCTTAGGCCATATAACTTATAACCTATAACACCAAATCCTTAACCCTCATAACCCCTTATACCTAACTCTTATACTCCTTAGTAAATAACTCACATAAACCTTATTGTAAAACTCCTAGTATAGTATCACTTCTAGCTTATGAAACTTATTTATAGCCCTCATGACCCCTAACCATATTCCATTATAACACTTAAACCATGTAACCTTTAACCTAAAAAATAATGATCATCCCTTACCCATATAACCCTATAACAGAACCTATTGGATTGCTAAGAGGGGAAGTGAATAAGTAATAGAGCAATTTAATCATTTTTAACCATATAAACGAAGTGTTATATCGATGTATCATTGTCATCCAATAACTGCAAAGTAAATAAGAAATGAACAAATGAACAATCATACACATACATAGTACACGAGTGTTTTACGTGGAAACCCAAAGTGGGAGAAAACCACATAATGCTTTTTCTTATATGTCTTGAACAATTACATTCATTAGAAGCACAAACTTCCTTTGTTTTCCAGCTGCAACTGGAAGGAGGCTCCAACCCCCTAGTTTCTCAGGCTACAACCTGAGGGAAGCTCCAACTCCCTAATTCCTTGGTTATAACCAGAAGGAGGCTACAACCCCCTATGTTCTCCAGAAACAAACGGAAGGTGGATACAACCACCTATCCTTGCCCCGTCCAACTGCCTTGATGTATAAGTAGAATGATGGAACCATTGTCACACTATTAGTGTGAGATATACTGTTGTAAACCTGTACCAATCAACCTGCAACAAATAACCTATACCAATAACATGAACCATGCATCAACCATGCATCAACTTGTACCTCAACCTGTAATCCACCTATACCATTAACAAGTGCATCAACCATGCACCAACCTGTACCAAAAAACTTGTAATCAATCTGTACCATAAACAAATGCATCAACCATGAACCAACATGTACCTCAACCTGTACCATGAACAAGTGCATCAACCATGCACCAAACCTATACAAATAACCTGTCACAACAACTTGTCACAACAACATGTCACAACAAATTTTCTAAACAACCTATCACAACAACTTGTCTCATCAATATTATCAACCAAATCAGATATACTCACCAAGATCAATTACAAAAAAAAATCAAAGATGTGCATCAACCAAGCATAACACAACAACTCATGATCATCACCAATATCAATATGTGCTTCTAATAATACAAGTATGCTACATCATCCATAAACCATGTGTCAACAATACTACTAAAAAGTGCCTCCAACCATGTACCAAGAATGTACCAATCATGTATCAACTACTCATCAACTACGACTCATCAATATGTACCAACATCATCAACTATACACCTCATGTATGTGCCAACTCATCAACTAATTTTCTCAACCATGTACCTGACATGTACCTCAACCAAATCCCCTCTTCAATTTCATCATACAAATCTGATTTGTAAATATGTAATAGACCTGGTGTATATGATCTCATACCTACAAACCTTCCTTAACTTTAACAACAAGAGACTAGCATTTTTATCAAACTTTTCTTTAGTATCACATGACTAGTTTTGGATCATTCAACAACCCTAACTTGAAATAATCATAACTATGTACCTATAATGAATAAGATCTGAAAATAGTACACAATGTTCTTCAGTATTTTTTATGCAATTCCTCCAGGTGTCACTACTCGGAACCTCTCAGAAAAGGAGTTATAGCAAAAATGGCATACCTTGCTGAATTTTGGCTTATTCTAGAGAGAAACCTTGTAGAGCATGCCCCACATGGAATATTTGTTGATTCAATATGAAAATTTTACACATAATACTAAAGACAATACTCTAACCAACACATTTGGTCTTATTGAATTTGGATTTGTTATGAATAAGTTATGACGTTTTTACCTGAAACACCTATTTTAGATTAGTTTCAGGGATAGCCACAAAAGCTATTTTCCACGGAGTGTAACTCCAAAAATACAATGAACCACAAGATAAAATTTTTACCATAGATACTTGGATATGTTTCCACAGTGGCCTAGCAATTTAACGTTCTGAAGCATTCTAGAAAAAAAGTTATTGTGAAAATGGTGAGATGACCTGTAAATAACATACTTTAGAAAGCATCATCAAAAGAATTTATCCACCCTTGAATTCCGGTCTTCTTTTCTTCACCTTCCCTCTGAAATTTGGCTTAGATATACTTTGGTTACCTCAATCACCTATAGATATTCAATATGCTCAAGTGTTATGTAAAATGAGAGAGCCTTGCCTCTTATTTATACTCTCCAAATATCTTCCTTAGAAGCATCTTCTAGGTCACTTAACCCATTTCTAGGTCACTTAACCCATTTCTAGGTCAATTAACCTATTTATAGGTTGTTTAACCTATTTTCCTCATTTTTAGGGTTAAGCACTTTCCATAATTAGAAATTTCTCCATTACTTTATCATTTAAATATTCCTCCTTGACTTTGTCACCTCACTTTATCATTTAAATAATCTTCTTTGATTTTGTCACTTCACTTTATTATTTAAATAATCCTTCTTGACTTTGTCACTTTACTTTATCATCTAAATAATAATTTCTTCTTTGCAAGCTCTTTGACTTCTTTGACCTTTTGGGGCTTCAAGGCAACATATGAGGGTCCTCCAACTTCGTAAGGCCATAACTCTCAAACCGTGAGGAGTTATGTGATGTTCCACATACCACCAGAAATGGCATGACATGTACTATCCATATAGAATAGTATTACTTGTAAATATATAAAAAATCATACCATTATCCATCAAACAAACTTGGGTCCATTACCCGAACCTGGGTTCTCCAACTTCTCATGGCCATAACTC
Source organism: Picea mariana (assembly GCA_032191745.1). Lineage (NCBI taxonomy): Eukaryota > Viridiplantae > Streptophyta > Pinopsida > Pinales > Pinaceae > Picea > Picea mariana. The sequence continues at coordinate 65,915 of JASDQU010013797.1, read as the reverse complement.
TAACCGTGAGGAGTTATGTGACGTTCCACATAACACCAGAAATGGAATGACATGTACTATCCATATAGAATAGTCTTACCTTCAAATATATTCAAACTCATAACATTATACATGAAACAACCTTGGTTCCATTAACCAAACCATTGTGCTACCAGACTTTCTCCAAGGGTTGAAATCAATCTACAATATCACTCTCCAATGGTTGACATCAATGAAAACCAATAATCCATACCAACTATCCATCAACCTAAGCCAACTGTATGACAATCTCCCCCTTTGGCATTGATGGCAACACCAACAATGATGCCAACACTTAGTCATGATATCATTCATGCTTATACTCTTCATCAATTTTTCTGTCTCTCCCCCTTTGACATCAATGGAAAAGGGTATCTCCCTTTGGGGATGCTCCCCCTGACTAAACTCTCCTTAGGGTTTCTCCCTCTGTCTATGTGCCTTTGATTTTTCTTTGTGTTTATAAGCCTTTGATTACTCTCTTTTCCTTCATATGAATAATCTCCCCCTTTGACAAAGGGTATCACTCTGAAGTCATATTGCTCATTCTTCTCTTGTGACAATTGCTCCTCTTGGAAACATGCCTCTATGCTCTCTCTCCAAGCATTTACGTTTGCATCTGATAAATCTCTCCCCCTTTTTCCTGTTTATGGTGCTTCCTCGTGTACATCTAAGACATATAAGATAAAAATTCAAAAGCATTCATTTTGGAGTAGAAATTATTCCTAGTCTCTGGCCAAGATACTGAAGGGATTCTTGTGGAAGAGGTTTTGTAAATATGTATGCTACTTGTTCTTTTGTTCCCACATATTCAACTCTGATGTTCTTCTCTACAACTTGTTCTTGTAGAAAGTGATACTTGATTGGAATGTTCTTTGTCTTGGAGTGCATCACCGGGTTTTTTGAGATACTGATGGCACTTGTATTATCACAATGGATTGGAATGGGCTCATCATACTCAACCTGTATATCTTTCAAATTTTGTTTCATCCATAGAACCTATGTACATCTTGATGCTGCTGCAATATACTCTACCTAGGCTATAGATAATGATATTGATGATTGTTTCTTACTTAGATAAGATACTAAACACTCACCCAAGTAGAATGTTGCTCCATTGGTGCTTCATCGATCATCAATGAAACCTACCCAATCTGCATCTGTGTAGGCAATAAGAGATAGATCCTTTCCTTTTGGATACCATAATCCAAACTATTATGTTCCTTTGAGATATCTGAAAATCCTCTTCAGTACTAATACATGTGATTCCTTTGGTGCTTCTTGAAATCGTGCCACTTGTCCAACTACCTGCATTACATCTGGTCTGGATGCTATCACATATAGTAAGCTACCAATCATTGACCTGTATTGCCTCTGGTATGTAGGTTTTGAATTATCATATTTTCTCAAATTGCAACCGGTTTTCATAGGAGTGGTAACTAGTTTGCAATCTTCCATTCCGAACCTCTTTAGCATTTCTCTAATATACTTAGTTTGAGAAATAAAAATTCCTTGGTTTCTTTGACATATATGAAGACCCAAAAAGAAGGATAGTCCTCCAAGTAATGACATTTCAAATTCATTCTGCATATCCTTTTCAAATTTCTGGCTTAACCTGACATTAATACTTCCAAAACAATATCATCAACATAAATTTCAATAAATAAAATATTACCTTGAGTTACCTCGATGTAGAGGTTGTTGTCTGCGCTTCCTTTCCATAGTTCATAGGGAGTTTTTTCATTGTTGTTTAAGAGAATTACTCTGTTTTGAATGTGAAATGATGTATGCATTACATGTGTCCAGAAAATATCTATCGATTTGGAATCCATTAGCATTGTTTGAGCCATTTCTTGTGTAATTATCATCCATTATGATAATGTTCCTTTGTCTCTGAACCACTCTCTGAACCAACCTATGAATCCATTCTCTCATCCATTATCATATATATTTCCAAACCTGCTAAGTGCTCTTACAAATCCATCTCTATCCATACTGTCCAAGACTCCACTTGCGCAACTGTCCATAATGCCGACCCATTTATCACTATACTATCATGAAGTCTTGATTAATCTATCAAATTGTACTTCTGCTAATTGATTGCTCTAAATCTGTCTTCTCAAACTCTGCAAGCTGCTCGAAGGATGGTTCTTTGGTCTGTTACATATATCGCATAGACTCCCCCTGTCTAATATTCATATTACTTGGGAGTCTCTAAGTTGGATGGCTCAGAAAAATTCCTACTCTGATGTGTATTCATCATCATCTTCATTGGTAGATTCATCATCATCTTCATTGGTAGATTCATTATCTCTCTGAGCTCTGACTTCTTTCTTTTTGTCTATGGATTCATCTTTCACTACAATGCCTGAAAGTACAATCTCTTGACCGTGTTACTTATTTACCTATCCTTCCTTTCTTTCAGTTATTTTCCAAACCTTTCTGTATCTGACATCTTTCGTTTTCTCTGTAGAATTTTCTTCATCTCGTTTTACTAGCAATATTGTGATCTTTGGTACCTGATATTTTTTCACTTGTTCTTCCTATTTTATTATCCATACTTTCTTATATCTGATATCATTATTCTCTTTCATGGAAGTATTGATCATGCTTCTACAATCATTGGCTATGTGTCCATAGTTATGACATTTGTAAAATTCAATGTTACGTGCGACCACATAGGCACTTATTGCTTGAACATTTCTTTTATAATCCTTGCAATCTGTGACCTTATGTTCAAAGATAGTACAATAAAAAAATTACCATAAAATAAATTTGCATACCTAGGAGTGAATGATATTCTTTGTGGTGTATTCCTTATGAATTTTTTCCTTGACTGATCATGATCATGATTGAAGCTTCTTTGTGGCTTGAATATAGATGGTCTTGTTGCAGATGTATCTTCAATAGTTTTCTTAGATTCTAGTTGACCATGATTCCTTCCTTTGAGTACTTGATGTAGGAGCATCTCTCCAACCCAGCAATGCGCCAGCTAGACAACACATCAAACACGCATTCAATGGAGGAGAGAGGCGCCAACCCTCTCGTTTTTAAAATTTGAATTGCAATTAAATGTTGTAAGGTCGAAGATCTAGATCTGATTCAGACTAGACAACCATTGAATGTAATTCAATGTAAATTAATGAGAGTAGGTAGCTTCGAGGAAAGACCTCGAGGAGCCCCCTTTTCTAAAAAGATATTTTTATATAGATTCATTAGGATGACTAGGGGGATGAGAGCACTAGGATGATTAGGCATATAGATTAGAAAAGAGAGGAGAGAGTCGAGACTCTGTTGCAGTCTGATCTTGAACATATTGTAACATGCATTATGGGATTAATACGAAGAGCAGTTTTCCCTGCATGAGATTCTTTGTGTGTCTTTATGTGTTTATGAATGAATGTCTTTTATTCTTTTATATGCATATGATGTAGATGTATGTTAGGTTCCATCTACAGGGTATAGACAAAAAATTTTGTCTATGAGTTTTTGATTTCAAGTATGGGTTCTTTGTGGCTAAATGCAATGGGTTGCATGACAGAGTGTTGAAGACTCTGTGGGCCATTGCAAAGAGTGCACATCTGATTTCTGTGGAATTCAGACAAGAACGTGTCGTAGGGAGCACCAGAGGAATCATAAACTCAAGGGAGAAGCCTCAAGGTTACTGAACACCTTGGAGGAAATACTGTGCAGAGGAGGGCACAGAGAAAAGACAAAATTGTTGAGGATTTTGTATAGCTCTTCCAAGTGGGCATCGAGCAAGTGAAAGGAGTGCACAAAAAGGAAATATGTTTCAAGTTCAGAGATAAGAGACATTTCAAGGAGAAGACACTTACAGAGTTATTGAATACTCTGTTGGCTCAGGAAGGGTTCTTGAGCATAAGTTGCTAAGAGGGAACTTATATCCCTTCAAGGAGTGAAAGGGTTGTTACAGAGTTGCTCAATACTCTAGAGATAGACCTGTGTAAGGAGAGCACCAGGCCAACACTCGGATGAAGTGTTGAAAGACAATTTGTTGAAGGTTAGTCAGAGTGCAAGGAGTGCGTGTAGAGAGAGAGAGAGAACTTGTTTCAAGTTCGAAAGCTCAGGAGGTCGAGCATAGAACGTGCCAGGAGGGCACTATAAGTATTCTAAGGAAGCAAAGGAGCGATTCCTTAGAGACTGAGAAATTTGAAAGCTCAAGAGAGATAGCACGAAACTACACGTAGAGCGCAAGTGTGCATAGGACCAAGGTCAAGTTTCATTGAAAAAAGATTAGGAGGGAAAGAAGAAGTCAAGATCCAAAAATCGATCTCACAGGAGGACAATCGAAGGTCGAGACCGTCAAAATGTTGGAAATATTCCATGTTTGGGAAGAAATCCAAAGCTTAGGAGGAGGAGTGACAACTGTCGTTAGATCGAGAAGAAGAAAAGGTCTAGACAGTTGGAACCCACGTCCAGACAACAAGAAGTGAGCTCATGAGGAAACATATCTGAATCGTTGGATATGATGCGTGGATCAAGAGCCATTGATCCAGAGGTAAGGTGCATGCACCTTAGCCATCTAAAGGAAGATAGGAGAGTGGATATTGTGAAATGCAAAGTCCCAACATCATCGGGACCATCCATCAAAAGGGATGTGTGGCAACCAATCAACATTTCACTGACTCGTGACTCGAAGAAGTCAAAGGGAAATCTTGTGAAAACTCGTGAAACACGAACTCACAAAAAGATCATAGTCGTTGATCAAGGACAGATTTGGACCATTGATTGTCCAGGAAGAATTTTGGCATTTCGGGGATCAGGAGAACAGATAAAATCGCATCAAAATTTCCCGATATGCGAAATCCTGACGTTCTTAAGAGTTGAGCCTCGAGTCATGATGAATGGTCACATGGATGGAGGCCAAGGGAGGATATAGGGACCTCTAAGATATTTTTGGAGTTTCGAGATTTGGGGAGTCAGGGCTAGCTCATACATAGAAATCCCAACATGGGAAACCCTGAAATGCCTTTTCTGTAGACATGCGATCACAGCCCATGGTCGTGTGGAAGTGAGGATCATGCTTGGTGATTAGTCATGCAGGCGGAGTTTCATAAAGGACCCATGGATTTGTTCATAGGATTCCAGCAGGGAATCAAAGAGCTCCTCCAGCTCATAGATTGATTGAATGATCCTTAGACCGGGAGGTCATTGGACCCTGTCGAGGCAGTGGTAGGCGGTCTACATGAAAGTGGTATCAGAGCACATAATTTATTTACAGATCATAGCCAAAGGTAAGAAGGTAAAGGAGATAGTTTGATACCGTTAGTGGTATCAGAAGCTGAAGGAAAAGTGTTGATGCTATGTGCTGATTGTTGCAAGGTGTGAAACAAATGGTAGATACCCAGGTGGGTTGAGCAGAAGGACCAGTTGCATTCTTGAAGGCACAGAGATGGCTACTGCAAATAAGAAGCGTGGTCAAGGAAAATACCTCTAGCAGAAAATAAAATATGA
>JASDQU010013797.1:32045-60014 GCA_032191745.1 Picea mariana | reverse complement strand
TGGTCAAGGAAAATACCTCTAGCAGAAAATAAAATATGATATGGACAAAGAGCTCACTGAGATAAGAGAAAAGATCGAGAAGCTTGCATTTAAATTGCAATAGGATGCAAAGGTGCATTGGGTGCATGAGTGGCCCATGAAGAAGAAGGTGAAGTGGTCAGTTAATAAAAAAAAAATCCAGAGGACAAAAAAGGTTGTTGGGAATTTGACTGAGGTATGTTGAAAGCCTCAGAGGTGAAGAGGAATTGGTTCACATCTGTGAGCCAGAAACTGGGAAGGGTCTTAGTGATGATGAGGAGAAGAGATCAGAGAAGGGTCTCAAAAACTGCCAGGTGAGCAGTGAGGAACTTTCAGGTTATCTATAGGGAAATGAGATGGGATTATTGGAGTATCTCATAGATTTCCAGGAGGGTAGGGCAGAAATCCCAATTTTCTAGGTGGGCAAGGGAGAGGAGATGAAATTGCCTGATAGTCTCATGAACCTAGAGGTGAGTTCAGATCAACAAGGAGTGCTAACAGATAGGGAAGATCATAGGAGTGTTATGATCATTGGGGGAATTTATATATTCCTACAAAGTATCCCAGTTGAGTCCACAAAACATGTTGCATACACAGTAGCAGGAGAAGGACAACCAACAATGACTGTCATAGAGAAAGAAGAAATGGAGCAGATGATGATATCTGCCCCACCAGAATAAGAGCATACAAATGAGATGCTCACTCCATGGGAGAAGGAGTTAGAGATTCTAGAGGATTGGTTGAAAAATATAGAACCAATAGATCTCTGCCATGAGAAGACAGTCATGTAGACTTTGGGAGAAGAGCATTCGACAAAATTTCTTAGAAATTCCAGCTAAGAAGTTGAACAGGAAATGCTTGCAGCACTGAAACCTATAGAAGAAAATGAATCAGAATTCCAGTCTGGGGAGTAGCTGGAGGAAGATGGAGATGAACCAACAGGAGAACTGGTAGAAGAAAAGCTATCAGAAAGAGAAGTTGAGCAGCAACTCAGTGATGAGACTACAAATCTGAAATTTGCAGTAGAGTGGCAAGTTAAGGCCACAAGATATGGAGAAAATCACAAGGAGGATCAAGTTGATTTGTCCATTAATGAGGAGGGAGTGCAGTGGAGTAGACTACATAAAGAGAGACAACCATTGGAACAACTAGATAGGGAGATAGAAGAAATAAGGATGTTGATGTTGAGGTCAGCGCAAGAAGCAGTCAACAAAGGGAAGTTGAGCAAAAGGAAGCCTGCAAGAGCAGTAGGCAACCAACAACAACAACAACAAGGAAGTGGAGAAGATGGACAACTCCAAAGAATAATTTGGGATTCAGGTGGATTTCAACAGAGATGGGAAGCTCATGATCAGGAGCTCATGAATTTTTCGCAGCAATGGAGTATGATGTAGGAGCATCACTCCAACCCAGCAATGCACCATTTAGACAACACATCAAACATGCATTCAATGGAGAAGAGAGGCACCAACCCTCTCGTTTTCAAAATTTGAATTGCAATTAAATGTTGTAAGGATGAATATCTAGATCTGATTCGGACTAGACAACCATTGAATGTAATTCAATGTAAATTAATGAGAGTAGGTAGCTTGGAGGGAAGAGCTTGAGGAGCCCCCTTTTGTAAAAAGATCTTTGTATCTATATTCATTAGGATGACCAGGGGTATGAGAGAATTAGGATGATTAGGCATATATATTAGAGAAGAGAGGAGAGAGTCGAGACGTTGTTGTAGTCTGAGATTGAACATATTGTAACAGACATTCTGGGATTAATACGAAGAGCATTTTTCCCTACATGAGATTCTTTGTGTGTATTTATGTGTTTATGAATGAATGTATTTTATGATTTTATATGCATATGGTGTAGATGTATGTTAGGTTCTATCTGCAGGGTATAGACATAATTTGTTGTCTGTGAGTTTCTGATTTAAGTCTGGGTTCTTTGTGGCTAAATGCAAGGGGTTGCATGATAGAGTGTTGAAGACTTTGTGGGCCAGTGCAAAGAGTGTACATCTGAGTTCTGTGGAATTCAGGCAAGAACGTGTCGGAGGGCGCAATGGAGGAATCATAAACTCAAGGGAGAATCCTCAAGGTTACTGAACACCTTGGAGGAAATATTGTCCAAAGGAGGGCATGGAGAGAAGACATAATTGTTGAGGATTATGTATAGCTCTTCCAAGTGAGCATCAAGCAAGTGCAAGGAGTGCACAAGGGGGAACTCTGTTTTGAGTTCAGAGATAAGAGAAGTGTCAAGGAGAAGACACTTACAAAGTTACTGAATAATTTTTTGGCTTAGCAAGGAATGCTTGAACATAAGTTTCTAAGAGGGCACTTATATCACTTCAAGGAGTGAAAGGGTTGTTAGAGGGTTTTTGAATAATCTAGAGAAAGACCTGTGCAAGGAGTGCACCGGGCCAACACTCAGACGAAGTGTTAAAATACAGTCGTTTGAAGGCTAGTCAGAGCACAAGGAGTGAACACAGAGAGAGAGAGAATTTGTTTCAAGTTCGAAAGCTCCGAAGGTTGAGCGCATAACATGCAAGGAGGGCACCAGAAGTATTCTAAGGAAGCAGAGGGGTGATTCCCTTAGAGACTAAGCGAGTTGAAATATCAGGAGAGATAGCATGAAACTTCACGCAGAGAGCAGGTGTGCACAGGACCAAGGTCAAGTTTCATTGAAAAAATCTAGTCGAGACCCAACAGTCCGGCTAGCAGGAGGAAAATTAAAGGTCAAAACCATCGAAACGTTGGAAATGTTCCAAGTCTAGGAAGAAATCCAAATCTTAGGAGGAGGAGTGAAAATTGTTGTTGGATGAAGCAAAATAAAATATCTGGACCATTGGAACCCACGTCCAGACAACGAGAAGTGAGCACAGGAGGAAACATATATGAATTGTTAGATCTGATGCATGGATCAACAGTTGTTGATATGGAGGTAAGGTGCATGCACCTTAGCCATCTGAAGGAAGACAAGAGAGTGGATATCATGAAACCTAAAGTCCCGACATCATGAGGACCATCCATCAGTAGGGACGCGTGGTATTCGATCAACATTTCACTAACTTGTGAGTCGAAGAAGTCAAAGGGAAAGCTTGTGAAAACTCGCAAAATGTGAACTTGCGAAAAGATCACAGCTGTTGATCAAGGAAAGATCTAGACCGTTGATTGTCCAGGAAGAATTTTGACATTTCAGGGATCGAGATAACAAAGGGAATCGCATTGAAAGTTCCTGATACACGAAATCCTGACATGCTTAAGAGTTGAGCCCCAGGTCATGATGAATGGTGATGCAACACCCTTACCCCAACAGGTTTTGCACGACCTCCCAATCTAAGGATCGCTCTAAATCTACTCCTTGAGTTTGTCTGACCCTTAGATTCCCCGCAGGAATATCCAACACACAAGTGTTTCCATAGGTCCTTTTTGGGAGTTATGCCTATGCACTAAGCACCAACTCTTACCCACATGACCAACTGACGTGACCAAAACCTTTCTCAAAAAGATGTTTCGGGTTTCACGATTTCACGAATCCTAATGTGAGTCCCTCTGGCTCATTCAATCCCTGAAACCCCGAAAAGGGATAATGGATCTTTGACTACCCTCTTGAATTCACTTGATGTGACCCTCAACTACGATCTGGGCCCAATGTTTCTGCACCTCGGGATTTCACGTATCGATGAATTTCAATGCCACAACTCCCTTCACCCGATAGCTGAATTCATGGTAACTCCTTACCAAAATAAATGGTTATGAGCATCCACAAATATGGTGGTCCCGATTCTATTGGAACTTCGTGAATCGGGAATTCACAACTCTCGAATCCGAGTCACAATGTTCTCCACGCCCCGAACTTCGAAACGCTGAAATTTAAGCACGCGATCAATGGTTCTCGTTGATCCAAATCTAATGGCCACTACTCCTCCTGACCTTATTAATGTTGAAAGACACTCATCCTTAACCCTTCCGTTGATATGCTAGATCCAACAATCCATGGAACTTCGACGATTCTCCCTATGAGAATTTCAACCATTCATTCTGACTTCTCAAGGACTCCTGCCCAATCACTTTGGCGTCTTTCTTCCTGAGCTCGTTTCTCTACGATGAAATTTCAAACCTCATTCTTCCCTTGAATTATTCCAAGTATCTATCCCTCTTGAGATTGACCTTTGCTACAACTCAAGGATTTCTAAGCCTCTTTGCGCACACTCCTTCTGACATTCACAATAACCTCTGGTTATTGAACACTTTCAACTCAGTCCACTTCTTGCAACAATAGTTCTTCAAATTTTCTCCTCGGTTGGAAGAGTCTAAGACTTCAAGCTAGTCTCTACACACCTTGCATGGCTTTGTGCTACCTGCACTCTTACTGGTATAAGAACAATGTTATCTCTCCTAAGCTTGTCTGAAGTAAACCTGAGAAACTCGTCAACGCACTCCTTGTGAACTCTCACTGCACTCCTTGTAGGATTTCTCAAGAAGAGAAACAATTGAAACTTATATTTTTCCTCTCACAGACTTCATATATTCAACATGAAATCACAAGCATACACACATACATAGCATTGAAACAAATGCATAACAGAGAATATAAGAAAAATGTAAACATACCATTCAATAGATTCAAATAGTAACCATGACAACACCATGAAGTGGAACCAAAGTATTTTTATATTAATTTCGGTGCTCCTATACATGGGTTCAATAGCAACAGCTATGTTCTTATACAACCTTCTACAATCTTTGTTCCTCATTTCTCTCTTGCTCTACCGCTTACAATTACAATGAGAATAATCCTATAATACAATACATATGAGGGAGCTTTCTAGAGTTTTCCCTCTTACAACTCTAAGCTATCTAGTCAAAAATTAAAAGATACCTACTTTACATTCATTACAATTAAATGCCTCCATAACCAACAGATGAGAGCAACGCTCAAGATCTATTTACAATATCCAAACCATAAATGCAATACATCCTTTTGGCTGTAACATTAATGCTTTGTCTTTTGAAATTCAAAATGCCTTCAAAATGTGTGCTGGTGTGTTTCTAGTTGTCCTTCACTTTTGCGCTTGCTTTGTTGGCTTACTTACAATGCTCCTGCATCATACTCCCTTGGCTGAAAAATTCTTGAACTCCTATTCATGAGCTCCTGCACTGTCTTTCCATGTTTTTGGATCTCCGCTTCACTTTCCCAAATTGTGTATTCAATCGGGTGTCCCTTCCATTTTATCAAATACTCAAAATATTTCTTCCTTCAGGTGTCTTTGCTAATTCTCTTATCAATTATCTTTTCCATCTGCAAATTTTCATCTACAGGCATCTGTTTAACCCATTGAACTTCCTCTAATTCATCTTTTTCATCTACTCTGTAAGGATACAGATCTACTACATTGAATATGGGCGATATCCCTACCCCATCTGGTAATTCTATTTCATAAGCATTAGCTTCAAATTTTCTCTGAATCTTACACGGCCCTATCTTTTTATTTTTAGCTTATTATATGTTCCCCTTGGGAACCTTTCCTTCCTCAGATGCACTAAGACTAAATCTCCCACTTCAAACTAAAGTTCTCTTATGTACTGATCTACTCTATGCTTATATTCCTAATTGGAATTCTTTAACCGCTCTTTGATTTTACTGTGGAGCTCTTGCATCTTTGCTGCAAAGTCTTTTGCTCCCACACTTCTGAAATCACTTTTCTCTAAGTTTCTCAACTCAGATACTCCTCTCGATTGCATTCCATACATTATCTGGAATGGACATTTTCCTGTGCTCCTATTAGGTGAGTTTTTATATGCAAATTTCGATTGCGGCATAATCTAATCCCATTGACTATGATGTTCAGCTACTAAACTCCTCAACAAATCTCCTAAAATTCAATTTACCACCTCAGTTTGTCCATCCATCTGAGGGTGATATGCTGAGATAAAAGATAAATATGTCCCCAGCTTCTTCCATAATGTCCTCCAGAAATGACCAACAAATTTGGTATCTCTGTCTGAAAAAATACTCTTAGGTAAGCCATGAAGTTTAACAACTTCTTTGAAAAACAGATCCGCAATGTGAGTCGCATCACTGGTTTTTTGACATGGAATGAAATGTTCCATTTTAGAGAATCTGTTGACTACCATGAATATGGAATCACAACCCCTTTGTGTCCTTGGCAGTCCTAACACAAAATCCATGCTTACCGCATCCCACGGTCTCTCTGGTACTGGAAATGGTTGATACAATCCTGTATTTTGTCTTTTCCCCTTTGCATGCTGGAAAATTCTACATTTGTTGAAAAACTTATTAACATATGTCCTCATCCCTGGCCAATAATATAAACTTTTTAGTTGCGCAAACATTTTTTCATGGCCAAAATGTCCAGCCAATCCTCCACTATACTTTTCCTTTAGAAGGTTTTCTCTCATTGAACTCTTCGAGATACACAACTGATTTTGTTTGAATAATAATCCATCCTGAATTAAATATTCAATACATTAGCTTTTGTTTCTTAGAATAGGATTCTCACATGCTTCATAAGCATCCTTGAAATCTGAATCATCTATGTACATGTCCTTAAGGCTATCAAAACCTAAGTTCTTCACACAAAACTCCAGCAGAATCAAACATTTTCTGGTCAATACTTCAGCAACCTTGTTAGAAGTTACGGAAATGTGTTTTATAAAAAATGTAAAGTTCTGCATAAATTCAACCCACTTCATGTGTTTCTAGTTCAACTTCTTCTGTTGAGTTATGAATTGTAAAGCATGGTTATCGCTATACAAGACAAACTCTTTCAGAACCAAGTAATGTCTCCATTTCTTCAGTGCCTGTATGATTGCATAAAATTCCTTATCATACGTGGAATAATTCATCTTTCTCTCATTCAGCTTCTCACTGAAGTATGAAATCGACCTGTTTTCTTGACTTAAGACTGCTCCAATCGCGAATCCACTTGCGTCACACCTGAATTGAAATGTTTTACTGAAGTCTGGAAAAACCAAAATTGGTTGTTCAATTATTTTCTCCTTCAACAACTTGAAACTTTTCTCTGCTTCCTCTGTCCAATGAAAAGATTTATGTCTTTTCTTGACTATGTCCATCATTGGTGCACTAATCCCACTAAAATTTCTAATGAACTTCCTGTAAAAACTAGCCAATCCATGGAAGCTTCTAACTTCAAAAATGTTGTTTGGCGATGACCAATCTTTGATTGCTTTTACCTTCTCAGGATCCATTTTCAACTCATTCAAAGAGATCACAAACCCCAAATAAATGAGTTCTCTCTTCATGAAATATGAATTCTTCAAATTTATTAGCAATTTCTCTTGCTGCAACCTCCTCATCACTAGAGTTAGGTGTCTCAAGTGTTCTTCTTCAATCTTACTGAAGATCAATATATCATCAAGATACACAATTACAAACTTTCCAATGAAATCCTTCAATACTTCATTCATCAATCTCATGAAATTACTTCGAGCATTGGTCAAACCCAACAGCATGACAAGACATTCATACAATCCTTCATTCATCTTGAATGTTGTTTTCCATTCATCACCTTCTCTCATTTGAATTTGATGATACCGCTTTTCAAATCAATCTTTGAAAAAAAATTTGCTCCACTTAAGCAGTCCATCAAGTCATCCATCCTCGGTAAAGGAAATCTATACCTTATAGTGATTTTGTTTATCTCCCTTGAGTCTATACATATCCTCCATCCACCATCCTTCTTTGTACTTAACACTATTGATACAACGCATGGACTCAATCTTTCTCGAACCGATCCTTTGTCCATCAAATCCCAGACTTTCTTCTTGACCTCTTCATTCTCCTGCGGCGTTAATCTGTACGTTGCTTTGTTTGGTAAAATTTCTCCTGGTATAAGGTCAATTTGATGGCTTATACTCCTGATGGGTGGTAATGAACAAGGTAAATCATCCACCACTATATCAACAAATTCCTCCAGCAGTTCCTGAATTTCCTCAGGCAGATCATCTATTTTGGTATTGGTCAAGACGACTCTAGGTTTCCTAACCACAAAAAACTACATATCTTCTTATTTTTTGACTTCATCCAAAAGTTCCTTCCCACTCATGAGAAGTATAGTATTGCTCGCTTCTTCTTTCACCTTCTTGTCTTCAATTGGCAACAACATATGCATCCTACCATTCTTCTCCAAGGTGTATGTGTTCTTCCTTCCATCATGGACAACATTTATGTCATATTTCCATGGTCTCCCCAACAAAATATGATAGACATCCATGGGAATAACATCACATAAGATCTCATCTCTATATCCCCCTATCTTAAATTCAACTAAACATTGTTTAATGGCAGTTACCTGATGTCCTTTTTGCAACAGTGAAACCTTGTATGGGCTCGGATGTGCAACTATCTCCAATTCCATCTTTTCCATCATCTCTATGGATACTAGATTACATGTGCTCCCACTATCCACTATCACCTTTCATACCCTATCTTTGGTCTTGCAAGCAGTCCTAAATAAACTATTCCATTGGAATGGATTCTCCACCTGTTTCTCTAGCTTCAAGAGAATTTTTCTCATCATTAAGGATCTTCCACCTTCTGCATCTTCTACCTGAACATTTCACCTTTTTGCTTCTAAAATGTGAGATTCACCTCATCCATATCTTTTCCTATCGGGACATTCAAAATATTTGTGTCCAATATTTCCACAGACAAAATACTTTATTTCACCTCCTCTGCCTCTTCCTCTTCCTCTTTCTTGAGGAAAAGTGTTCTTATCGGCATATTGTCTTCCCTGTGAACTTCCTCCTCTTTCTGGGTGAGTGTGAGGTTTTTTTTCTTCATCCTTGGGGTTCTATACTTTGTCTTGGGAAATTTCTTTGCCACTACTTTGACTTCTACCTCTGCCTCTCTGACCTTGCTTTCAGGCCAATTTTTCCTCTGCCTTCAGAGAAATCTGATAAGCATATTCTACATTCCTAACTGTCACCATGCTCATTTCATCCTGAATGTCATATCTCATACCATTCATATATCTGGCAACCTTTTCATCATCACTCTTGTGACGACCCTCTCTAATATTGATTCGGTAAAATTACTCGATGTATTCCTTCACTGTCATCCCTTTTTGTCTCAAGTTCTGCATTCTTCGAAACAGATTAATTTGATAGTCCTTGGGTATGCATTTTTATTTCATATTTGCAACCATCCTATCCCAACTTTTGATTTTTTTCTTTCCTTTGCAATGCCTGTCAGCCTGTAGTTCATCCCACCACAGTGTTGCATGCCCTTTAATTCTAGTGACAAAATGTTTTACTTTCTTGTCTTCCTTGACATCCTCATAGTCAAAGTATTTATCTAGAGCTCTAAACCAATCTAGCAGCTCCTCAACATCTAAGTTTCCTTCATACATCGGAATATCCATCTTCACTCTGGCACCTATTCTTGTAATAGCTCAGAATAGACGTTCTTCTGTAGCATCTTTGGCTACAACTTCTTCTTCATCTCCAGCCTAATTTTCACTTTCAGCTTCACTGACATATCCAACATTAGTTGTCCGTCTTTGTGCTTTCTCCATGGTATCCAATCAAGCCTGAAGTTCTCTAATTTCCCTTTCCACAGCCGGATCGGGCATTGGTCTATATTGACATCTTCTGGGCGGCATTGTTTAAATATTTTCCATGGAAAATTCAAATCACAACTTGCCTTTTATATCCTCTCACCTACAGAAACATATATTGTAGGCTTTGATACCACCTGACACAGCACCCCTACCTCAGCAGGTTTTGCATGACCTCCCGGTCTAAGGATCGTTCTAAATCTCCTCCTTGAGTCTGTCTGACTCTTAGATTCCCCGAAGGAATCTACAACACACAAGTGTTTCCACAGTTCCTTCTTGGGAGTTACGCCTGTATGAATAAGCACTAAGAGCCAACTCTTACCTGCATGAGCAATCGCCGTGACCACAACCTTTCCCGAAAATATGTTTCAGGTTTCGCGATTTCGTGAACCCTAATGTGAGTCCCTCTGGCTCCTTCAATCCTCAAAACCTCGAAAATGTCTAGTGGATATTTGACTACCCCCTTGACTCACTTGATGTGACCCTCAACTGTGATCTGGGTCCAATGTTTATGCACCTCATGATTTCGCGTATCGGTGAATTTCAATGCCACAACTCCCCTCACTTGATAGCCGAATTCACAGTAACTCCTTACCACAATAAACGGTTCTGAGCATCCATAAATATGATGGTCCTGATTCTATCAGAACTTTGTAAATCAATAATTTTCTACTCTCGACTCCGAGTCACAACATTCTCCACGCCCCAAACTCCGAAACACCAAAATTTAAGCACGAGATCAACGGTTCTCGTTGATCCAAATCTAATGGCCACTACTCCTCCTGAGATTATGAATGTTGAAAGACACTCAGCCTTAACCCTTCCAATGATCTTCGATATCCAATGGTCCACAGAACTTCGGTGATTCTCCCTTTGATAATTTCAACCATCTGTTCTAACTTCTCAAGGACTCCTACCCAATTACTTTGGCGTCTTTCTTCCTAAGCTCATTTCTTTATGAGGAAATTTCAAACCTCGTTCTTCCCTTGAATTATTCCAAGTATATATCCCTCTTGAGCTTGACCTTTGCTACAACTCAAGTATTTCTAATCCTCTTTGCATGCACTCCTTGCGACATTCACAATAACCTCTGGTTATTGAGCACTTTCAACTATGTGCACTTGCAACAACAGTTCTTCAACTTTTCTCCTCGGTTGGAAGAGTCTAAGACTTCGAGCTAGTCTGTGCACACCTTACACAACTCTGTGCTTCCTGCACTCTTACTAGTATAAGAACAATGGTATCTCTCATGAGCTTGTCTAAAGTAAAACTCAGAAACTCGTCAACGCACTCCTTGCAAACTCTCACTACACTCCTTGCAGGATTTCTCAGGAAGAGAACAATTGAAGCTTATATTTTTTCTCTCATAGACTTCATATATTCAACATGAAATCACGAGCATACACACATACATAGCATTAAAACAAATTCATAATAGAGAATATAATCAAATTATAAAGATACCATTCAATAGATGCAAATAGTAACCATGGCAACACCATGAAATGGAATCAAAGTATTGTTATATTAAATCTGGTGCTCCTGTACATGGGTTCAATGCATCCATTTTTTCAAGGCTTGAATCACAACATAAAATTCCTTATCATATGTGGAATACTTCCTTTTGACATGATTAATCTTCTCACTGATATAATCAACCGACTTATTGTCTTGGCTTAATACTACGCCAATGGCTACTCCACTAACATCACACTTAACTTGAAATGTCTTTCCAAAATTTGGCAGAACTAAAATAGGTTGTTCTATTATCTTGGATTTTAACACTCTAAATCCTTTCTCAAATTCCTCTGTCCAATTAAAATATTTATGTTCCTTCTTTATGGTCTCCAGAATAGGTGCACAAATACTACTAAAATTCCTGATGAATTTCCTGTAAAAATTCGCCAATACATGAAAACGTCTTACCTCAAATACACATCTTGGAGAAGGCAAATATTTGATTTCCCTCACCTTCTCTGGATCCATCTTCAACTCATTTGAAGATATTACGAATCCCAAATATACAATTTCTATTTTCATGAAAGAACATTTTTTCAAGTATAGTAACAACTTCTCCTGTTGCAATTTCCTCAACACCATCTTTAAATGCCTCAAGTGCTCTCCTTCAATCTTAATGAAGATTAAGATATCATTCAAATAGACAATTACAAACCTACCAATAAAATATTTGGGTACCTCATTCATCAATCTCATAAATGTACTCGGTGCATTTGATAAACCAAACGACATAACCAATCATCCATACAATCCTTCATTCATTTTGAATGTTGTTGTCCATTCATCTCCCTCTCTCATCCTTATCTGATGATAACCACTCTTCAAGTCTATATTGGAAAAATAACTATCTCCACTTAAACAATCCATTAAATCATCCATTATGGGTAAAGGGAATCCATACCTGATGGTTATCTTGTTGATGGCTCTAGAATCCATGCACATTCTCCATCGTCCATCCTTCTTTGGACTCAATATAGTTGGTATGACACATGGGCTCAAAATTTCCTAGACTAAATCCTTATCTAACAACTCCTAGACTTGATTCTTAACCTCTTCATTCTTTCAAGGTGTCAATCTATACACTACCTTATTTGGAAAACTTAGTGCTAGAATAAGGTCAATATGATGACTGGTACTCCTGATGGGTGGTAAAGACTAAGGTAACTCATCCACCACAATATCAGGGAACTCATCTAATAATTCCTAGACTTCTACAGGAAAATTATTCATAGATGTGCTTGTAAGGATAACTCTTGGCTTACCTACAATAGCAAATTGTATCTCATGTTCCTTGTTGACTTCTTTCAAGAGTTCCTTCCCACTCATGAGAAGTATTCTTGGACTAGATTCCTCTTTTACTCCTTTGTCTTTTAATGGAAGTAACATATGTTTACACCCATTTTTCTCCAGGGTATGTGTTCTTTCTTCCATCATGTATGACATTCATATCATATTTCCAGAGTATTCCAAAAAAAACATGACAAAAATCCATAGGTATGCCATTACATAGGACTTCATCTTTATAACCTCCTATTTTAAATTCAACTTTACATTGTTGACTTACCATGACTTGTTTTCCTTTATGCAACCACGATACCTTGTATGGATTCAGATATGCAGTTGTCTCCATATTCAAATTTTCCACCATCTTTGTGGATACTAAATTATCAGTACTCCCACTATCTATAATCACCTTGCATACTCTATCTCTGGTTTTGCAAGAAGTTCTGAATAAACTGTTCTTTTGGACTGGTTCTTTTACCTCCTTCTCTAGATTTACGAGAACATTCGTCATCATGAGTGATATTCCTTCTTCTGATGCTTCTACTTTCATCTCTTTCTCCACATTCCTCTTTCACTCCTCGGAAATGTGATCTTCTCCACCTCCCATATTCTTTCTCTCATGACATTCCCAAGACATGTGCCTTGTCTTGCCACAGGCATAACACTTCACTTATCCTCATCCGCCTCTTCCTCTTCCTCTAGTAAAATAGGTTCTTCCACCATAGTGCCCTCCTCAAGAACTACCTCCTCTCTTTGTATGACTGTGATATCTTCCAGCTTCTGGTCTGGGATTCTGGAACTTTTCTCTGACTGTTCCCCTACCTATGCTTTGACTCTTTCCTCTATTTCTTTGACTTTTATTCCTTTCCAACTTATCTTCTACTTTCAGGTCCACCTAATACACATCTTCTACATTTCTCATTGTCATCATGCTAATTTCATCCTGAATTTCATATATCAGGAAATTTATATACCTGGTAACCTTTTCTTCATCATTCTCTCTATGTCCTACTCTGATGCTCAACTTATAAAAATATTCGGTGTACTCCCTCACCAAAAAACCTTTATGTCTCAGATTTTGTATCTTTCTGAAGAGATTCACTTGATAATCCTTGGGTATGAAATTATCTTTTAATTTAGCTACCATTCTATCCCAACTCTTGATTTTGGACTTACGTTTGCATTTTTTGTCAGCTTGCAATTCATCCCACCATAACACTGCATGTTATTTCAATCTGGTCACAACATGCTTCACTTTATTCTCATCATCAATATCCTCATAATCAAAGTACTTGTCTAAAGCACTTACCTAGTCAATTATTTATTCTACGTTTAAATTAACCTCATATATTGGGACCTCTATTTTCGCTCTGGTTCCTAGCTTGGCAACAAATCTCAGCATCCACTCCTATTCTTCTTATTATCCTACAACTTCTCCAGCTTCCACTTCTTCATTTCACTTTCACTAACGTCACCAGCATCAGTTTCTCTTCTCGGCATTGTTTCCATGGCATCCAACCTTGCACAAAGTTGTTTCATCTCCTCTTACATGTCTGCATCGATAGATGGTCTGTATCTGCATCTCCTTAGCGGCACGATTCCAATTCTTGTGCTTTCTATATTTATGTGTTGTCTACAGACAATATATATGCTCTAATACCACTTGAAACAAACCCCCACCATCTCATGGGGCTTGCACAACCTCCTGGTCTAGGATTGTTCTCAGTATCAAACCAAATAAGCTCTTAGACTCTTGTCGAGCCCTTGAAATCTTATACCACAGGCCTTATATTCTTTCCTGTGCACAAATATACATTTGCACAAATATACATTCAGGAGGGTTATAACACTCCAACGGAGTCTCCCATGTGACCCCGAGCCAAAAATGTGGGCTAATATTCACCTTTCCGAAGAATTCTAGACTTCGCATCCCTGGGATTCGGGAGTCCCAAAAACAACATACTGTGAACCCTCTGAAGGCCGAACCTGTGAACAATCGAACTACAACAAAGATCTACGGCTCTCAACGAATACTGAGATCTAGAGTCTTCATGTAGAAATTTTAATACAAATTATGTATTGCCTAGATTCTCTTGATCTAACAATTATATGCCACTGTTAAATATAGAATCACTTCTACAAATATTCTTGCGGATTTTAAAACACGATCTCCAATTGCAATATCAAGAAGAAGGATCAATCATGCATAACACGGATGTTTTACTGGGAAAGAATAAAGATAAAAACCCCACTATCATATATTATGTATATCATGGATCATGAAACAATCTCATACAAAACTCTAATCCAAGATCGCTCAGTACAATACAATCGTCTCACACTATCATACAAAAATCAACAAATACATGTGCCAATTCTTTGCCTCGAGAAATCCTGCCTCCTCTACGCAATCCCTACAATGGAAAAACCTACAAGTGAATTCGAAATCCTCTTTCCTAGGCTGCACATTTATCATGGGCACATACATTGTGTGTGATTGCATGAGTGCACTTCACTCAAATCACAACTGATAGCCAAACTATCCCTTTCACCTATTATCTCAACTGGGTCTCCACTGGATCTGACATGCATGTAGTTAACAGTGGTAAATCTTCAATTGCATGTGAGATCACTGATTGCGAATTAATTAGTTATTAATTCACTAAACTCTCACTAGAGTAATTTCAGTTGCAACTAGTACAACTAAGCTTAACTCACTTAAGTGAGTTAAACTACTTCACAACTCACAAAACTACACTTATAACTTTGTTACAACTTCAAGTCACTTAGTTACAACTAATTTGACTTCCATGTCCCACCAGTCAACCTTTGAACTCGAATTTCGTATAGCTAACTAATTTTCCATTTTAGTTAACTATTTCAAGTAATTATGAAATGATAGATTAATATTTATTGTCCAATTTATTTAAGGGAAAAATAAATTAGACACATTTCTTGTTGACTTTTCAACACTCCCTCTCAACAAGAAAGGTATTATCCTTCACCCCAATCCTGTCTCTATGGTATTCAAATTTTCTTTTGGTGAGCACCTTCGTCAAAATGTATGCATCTTGATCTTCCATAGGAATGTACTGAAGAAACATGATCTTCCACTGCACACAATATCTAAGATGATGATACTAGATATCTATATGCTTAGATCTATCATGAAACATAGGATTAATCAAGAGTTTAATGCAACTCTGATTATCACAATGAATCACTGTCAGCTCTAAATGAGAACCAAAAAAACCAACCAAGATATTTCTCATCCAAATAGCCTCACATGCAGCTTGACTCGCTGCCATGTATTCTTCTTCTGCTGAACTGAGTTCCACGGATCTTTGTTTCCTACTGTACCAAGAAACAACTGTATATTTGATACTAAAGATCCCCCTTGATGTTCTCTTTCTATCCGTTGAGCTGCCCACCCAATATGCATCCATGAAGCCATGAAACTTCACCTCATCCATTTGTCTTTACCATAAGACATACTCATATGTGCCCCTCGGGTATCTCAGGACATGCTTAGCCTCCTTCCAAAAGAGCTTGGTAGGCTTAAACATCGCTTGACTCATGTTGAACCGCATAGAAAATTTCCAGTCTTGTGTTCACTAGATACATTAGTGAACCCACTAACTGTCGATAGATAGTAGCATCCACTAACTCTCCAGAAGTAGCATCCTCTTTCCTCTAGTTTCCTGGAAGAGGAGTATCCATGGGTTTGCAACCCTCCATGTGAAACTTACCCAGTATCTCCCTTGCATACTTTCCTTGAGACACAAAAATTTCACCATATCACTGCCATATTTACAATCCAAGGAAATAATGAAGGAGGCCCATATCCTTCATCTCGAACTCCTTTGCAAGGTCCTCCTTTCATGAGTGTATCAACACTGATTTGTCGACCGATCTTGGGACAATTTTCCATGCACTTTTTTGAGAATGGAATCATACTCCTCCACTATTGCATCAACCCAAGTGGGATCCTGCACTGCTTCTTGAAAGGAAGATGGTTAAGTCACAATACATTTTTTCATGAGAGCCATGTATCTAGTAAATCGATCATGAGACTATCTCTGTCTATGCTGTGAAGTAGGGGCTCCTACATTCTGTGCAGCATCTAGTCTCAATCTATCAGCTTCTGTGGTGCACTTTCTACCATTTCTGATGGATGGCTATACTTGAGTTTCTTCCTCCACTCCATGAACCTCCTCATGTGGATGATCCACATCTTGAGACTCATCTTTGGGAACCAGCAGTTCCTCCTCTACATGCAAGTCTAGCTCCCTCTCAAGAAACAACCGCATGGCTTTCCCCTCATCGAATTTTATATCTCGTTGCATAACAATCATCTTATTGTTAGGAAAATACACACGATAATTATGAGGTGTTTCTGTGTACCCCACAAATATCCCAACTTAAGCAGTCGGTTCCATATTCTTCCCAGCATCCTTGGTCACATGCACATAAAAAGATGAGCCAAAAATCTTAAAATGAGAAACATCAGGTTTTTTACCAGTGAAATCTTCTTCAGGTGTGCTCATGCCAGGTACTCTATGAGGACAACGATTTTTCACATAAACCATAGTATTGCATTATTTCACCCACAAATTCATTGGTAAGCCCTGATCATGCAACATCGCTCATGCTACACCCATGATCGTTTTGTTCTTCCTCTTTGCGACCCCATCTTGTTGTGGGTTATGAGGCGCTATGATTTCTCTTTGAATTCCTTCTTTGCTGCAGAAGTATTTGAATTCATTAGAGATGTATTCTCCACCATTATTTCTCCTTAGAGCTTTCACTTTCTTCCTCTACTCTTTCTCCACCAATGCTTTAAACTCACAAAACTTTGAGAATGTTTGATCCTTCTTTTGCATGAAGAATATCTAGCATTTACGAGAAAATTCATCAACAAAAATAACATAATACTTATGTTTTGTTGTTGAAGCAACCGAGAATTGTCCACACACGTCTATGTGAAATCTCTCAAGGATCACCGAAGTAAAGTTCTCCTTTTCATGAAAGGTGGACTTTACATACTTCCCCATGGTGGAACCCTTGCACTGATCTAATTGAGCAAGTGTTCCCATTGGAATTCCGGTCGATATTTGTTGCATGATTTTCAGGGCTCCATGATGAAGATGGCCCAATCGTCTGTGTCATAATTCACCCTCATCATGGCTCACAAAATTTTCTACCTTTCCCATCATGGAAGCACATCCATCTACCTCCATCATGTAGAGATTCTTAACTCGAATCCCTATCCTCTTGACTTTACCCGTTGTTTTATGTTGCAGAAAAGCTTTTCCACTGCTGAAAACAATGTCATAGCCTTTGTCCTCCAACATTGCGACTAAAACCATGTTTTTATTTAGACCTGGAACATGCAAAACATCTTTTAATTGAAATGGTTTACCTGAATCCCTCTGAAAGGTAATGGAACCAATTCCAGTCGCATTGTATCATCCATCGTCTCCCATCTCTATATTCATTTTGAGATCTTTCTCCTCCAAGTCACTGAAAAGATCCTTATCTCTCGTCATGTGGAAGGAAGCGCCACTATCCAAATAACACACTAATCCCAATGCACTTGAATCCATGCATGTGATAAAAGAGAAGTAAATTTCAAATTGCAAGGCAAGAGCCTCACCAGTTGCAACTCCAACAACCTTCTTGTTCTTCTTCTTCTATAGACAGTTAGTAGTGAGATGCCCATGTTCGTGATAGTGAAAACAATTCACTTTGGACAATCCAACTTCTTGACTTTAGACTCAGATTTTTAATGGAATTTATTCCCCTTCCCTCTCCTTGACTTGGAAGCCAAAGAATATTCCTCTTCATCATCATGCTTTGATGAAGAGCCATCTCTGGTGTTCCACCTGAACTCCTCCTGCACTAGATCTGACCATAGTCGTTCCCAATCTGGAAATTTTTCCCTTCTATTGACAGAGCCTTGATAACTATGCCAACTCTTGGGAAGTCCTAGGAGATCCAAGCTCACCAAATCATCATCAGCAACTATTATTCCTGCACTCCTCAGATCATCCCGACATTGGACAAAATTCATGAGATATTTTGGAATGGAGTCGCCCTTCTCCATCTTGATCTTCCTGAGTTTATCTTTGAGCGCCAATTTCCTATGGTTGTTGTTGTTTTGAAATAGATCCGTCAAAGTCTTCCACATTGCATGTGGTGTGGCTTTTACATGAGACAATATGGTCTCATACTCCCTCCAACAGAATCCTCCTCTCCTTTGCCACTTTCTTTTTCCATGCATCAAGATTTGCAGTGTCTGGAACATCTGGCTTAGTAACATATTTGTCAATGAATTCCTTCAAGCCATTGTCTTCGAGTACTGCCTCCATCCTGTCCTTCCAAGCAATGTATTTCGAGATTCACTCGAGTGCATACTCTAAACTAAAGCCATTGAAATCCATTTCTATCTTGAATCAGCTGTAGCACCAAGAAAGTTTTTCTGCAAATTCGAATTCTATCCAAATTCCAATCACAAACTCATCTTTTGCAATCTTCCACGCTCTTATACCATGTAGAAATTTTAATACAAATTATGTATTTCCTGTATTCTCCTGATCTAACAATTATATGCCACTGTTAAATACAGAATCACTTCTACAAATATTCTTACAGAATTTAAAACAAATATTCTACAAATATCAAGAAGAAGGATCTATCGCACATAAAAAAGATGTTTTACCGAGAAAGCATAAAGCTAAAAACCCCACTATCATATATTATTTATATCATGGATCATGAAACAATCTCATACAAAACTCTAATCCAAGAGCTCTTAGTACAATACAATCGTCTCACACTGCCATACAAAAATCAACAAATACATGTGCCAATTCTCTGCCTCCAGACAACCTGCCTCCTCTATACAATACTTGCAATGGAAAAACCTACAAATGAATTTGAATGCCTCTTGCCTAGGCTGTGCATTTCTCATGGGAACATCCACTGTGTGTGTGATTGCATGAGTGCACTTCACTCAAATCACAACTAATAGCTAAACTATCCCTTTCACCTGTTATCTCAGTTGGGTCTCCATTGGATCTGACATGCATGTAGTTAACAGTGGTAGATCTTCAGTTGCATGTGAGATCACTGATTGTGAATTAATTAATAATTAATTCACTGAACTCTCACTAGTGTAAGCTCAGTTACAACTAGTACAACTAAGATTAATTCACTTAACTGAGTTAAACTACTTCACAACTCACATAACTGCACTTATAACTTTGTTACAACTAATTCGACTTCCATGTCCCACCAATCAACCTTTTAACTCGAATTTCCTATAGATCACTGATTTTCCATTTCAGTTATCTATTTCAAGTAATTATGAGATAATAGATTAATATTTATTGTCCAATTTATTTAAGGGAAAAATAAATTAGACACACATTTCTTGTTGACTTTTCAACACTTCATTACTCTACACTCTGGGCTTCGGGACTTCTAGTATCTTTGCAACCCAACCCTTCATAGATTCCAAACACCGAATGGGTGGAGGCTAGATCCGCTCTCCACGTGTCCTTCTTCGACCGATGGTTGAGATCAACTCAAGCCTTTAGGCCTTCAGGAGTTCTCAACCCAAAATGAAATATGCCTCAGTTCCTCCATAATCACAGACCTTCGGACTCCAATATCTTCTGACACGTGGCTCTCTACGACGATGGTTAGGATTCTTTCTGGGCATTGGAACTTCAAGAAGCTTTCACACTTCTTCTACAACACCTCCAAATAGCTGGATATCCAAAATTTCGAACAATGTTGGATTTGTGGAAACGTGTCTCCATAATTGGACGGTCCATATCTTCTTTAGTTCCGAGACTTCTGGAAACTTACCCCCTTTGCACACACCACAAAGAAACATTCGAATATGTGAATTCTAAAGGAATTCATTGCTTAAAATCCATGATACTTTCCCATATATGATGGCTATGAAATGTATGTTTCTCCTTGAGTGGATCTCATCCAATCGACATTGAAACCAAAAAGGATTCTCCTTTCAAGGACTTTTTGTTGCTCTTTCTCTTGAGATTTAATAGTCTAGGTGACTTGGTCTTCTTTGCACACCTTGCGCTTCATTGAAACTTGAATATTTTAGGAAATTTTTGGTTGTTATGGGATGACCCAGATTCTAACTACAAGATTAACAACTTTCCTTTCACCATCAGCCCTATTGGATAATAGAGGGAAACACAACGCAAAGAGTGCACTATGCAGTCTCACTCGAGATGGATTCAATGGGTGGTCGTAGGACTCAGTTTTCTACAACCATGGGATGGGATGTGCTTTTCTCTTAGGGGCTTTATATCTACTCAACTTGTATCCCTTAAATACCCATTCATTATGCTAACCCTAACTAGATATTATCTCTGACCAGTGACTCAGTGATTCCAACAAAATCCATTAACCATTCTAAGAGCATATATCAAATGACATATATTCATTTTCTACAACATAAGATTCAGACCTGAATACTAACTATGACAGTCATCTATTTAGTGATATTCTACAGATTTCATTAGTTTATCCTTAGTGCATAGTATTATTTCCTTTATCATTTTAACATGTTCATTATAAAACTCATTAAAGAAAATATAATCAAAAGTACTACAAAAATTCACACATAACCCATATATATTGTGGTTCACCCCCTGTTGGGGATACGTCCACAAAGATGAGTCCCTTCAACTCTTTATTAATCCTCCATTACAATTGATCTCCACAAATCGTGATAGTATTCATAAAACTTAGAATACCAACCAACCTACAACAACCCTTTCCACGGTCCTAATACATTCTACTTATACAAAAAATGGGACAAATCCCTTAAAAAAACCCTAACCCTAAGAGGATTAGGTTTGTCCACTTTTCAACTGCTCCACAACAATTTTTACACTTTGTAACTTCATTTTCCTCGGTGTTGGTTGGTTGTTATGGGCTGACCCAGGTTCTAACTACAGTATTAACAAATTCCCTTTGATCATCGGCCCTTTTGGATACCAGAAGGAAACACAACGCAAAGAGTGCACTACATAGTCTCACTCGAGATGGATTCAATGGGTGGTCGCAGGACTCAGGTGTCTGCAACCATGGGATGGGGTGTGCTTCTCTCTCAGGGGAATTAGATCTACTCAACTTGTAGCCCTCGAATACCCATTCATTATACTAACCCTAACTGGATATTATCTCTAACCAGTGACTCAACTATTCCAACATAATTCATTAACCATTCTAAGATAATATATCAAATGACATATATTCATTTTGTACAACACAAGATTCAGACCTGAATACTAAGTATGACATTCATCTATTTAGTGATATTCTACAGATTCATCAGTTTATCCTTAGTGCACAGTATTATTTCCTTTATCATTTTAACTTGTTCATTATAAAACTCATTAAAGAAAATATAATCACAAGTACTACAAAAATTCACACATAACCTAGATATATCGTGGTTCACCCCCTGTTGTGGATACGTCCACAAAGATGAATCCCTTCAACTCTTTATTAATCCTCCATTACAATTGATCTCCACAAATCATGATAGTATTCATAAAACTTAGAATACCAACCAACCTACAACAACCCTTTCCACAGTCCTAATACATTCTACTTATACAAAAAATGGGACAAATCCCTTAAAAAAAAACTAACCCTAAGAGGATTAGGTTTGTCCACTTTTCAACTACTCCACAACATTTTTTCCACTTTGTAACTTCATTTTCCTCGACATTGGTTTTTCTTTGTTTCCGGTGCTTCTTTTCCTATGTTTTTGGCATGCTCCCCATTTTCTAGCACTAACTTATATTTTCCAATTTATGCCTTGATTCCTTCAAAACTTCCTTGATTTTTTTCCAAAATTGACCTGCACCAATAAGATGTTGAAATAATGTAACTGCAAAGAGTATTCTTATTATTATTGATATATTATTTATAGGATTAATCCCCATTGTGGATTAATCATGTCGGTAATTGTATTAGGACCAAATCCCCTTTTGTGGATTGGTCAAAAGACAATTATAATAGGTAGAATAAGAAGTCGGCCCCAACAGTTAATAAGAAGACCCAGAAATATAATAAAGGTGGGTTTACCCACCCAGATTAAGAAGTCGGCCCTACCAGTGAAGAGACACTTCACACATGCTAGAACTTGTATAAATAAAGGAGGTTAGCGCCTCATTTGAACATAACTCACTTGCTCAGTTTGAGAGACAAGTTCTGATATGTTACCGGCAAAGGAGAGAGGGAGAAGAGCGGCGCATATTTTGCAGAGGACTTTCTGTATTGGTTTGAGTTATCTCTTGACATTGTATTGAAAATTTATGATAAGGAAGTTTTTGCTGGGTTTTCTTCCCCTAGAGGGCTTCCTAGGATAAATGTTCTGTCTCTTGTGAATGTGTATTTCTCAGTGATCTTGTTCTTATGTTGCCCTTATCTATTGAAATGCAAAGAAATATAATAATGGCATAAACATTAACATAAGCCCCCAACAATGACATCGTGACTCATCCTGATTCACTCACTAAATCGTGTATCTCTCAATGCCTGTGCCAGTGCTTCATATATCTATGTTGCTTGTTGGCACTGACCCTAAGGCTGGTTGTTCTTTTCTGCCATAGCTTCTACCATCTGCGCAGTGATTGGAGGTTTCAATATTTCTCCCCCTCCAAGCCTATATATTCCACTTTTTATGTTTCTTCATCGATATCTATGACCAACTACTTAGCCTTTTCCTATGGAGGCTCTAACTGAGGCTACCTTGCAATCTTCTCTACCTTCACTACCTTTTCTTTTGCCTGTAGACTCTTCATTTCTGCAACTATATTAATTTTTTCAGAAAGTGACATTGTCTTTTGTCTCTATTTCAATTATTCCATTTCTACGTGGACCCTATCCTCATTTTCTTGCAGCTACTAGAAGATTCCATCTTCTTGTGATTATGTCCACAGTTGGCCACTTTTCTCCAACAACTCTGTCATATTATGTATATCTTGTGCTATATTATCCAACGATTTTGTTTCATATTGATATCATTGTGCTCTTACTTCTAGAGGCCTAGTGGGTATTGCGCGCTCCTCCAACTCCTTTATTTGGATCTTATTCTGCTCTGAAGCCTAAGCTATTTTCTTCTAATGATACTTCTTCTGATCCTGCATTATCCGGGATGGTTTGAAACACTACACCAATGTGTTTCTCCATATATTATATCTTATGTTGTGATAACCTCTTCTTTTTCCCTTCTTGGATAATTTCTTCCTTCAACGTTATGTTCTCCTCCAACATTGTCTATAAATTTTTTGCATCCAACCTTTCCCTAGATTGGATTTCCTGTGTGACACTGATCTGCAATTTGTACAATGCCTTTGTCAGGATCTTGGGCAATGCCAAGTCTAGTGTCTCTATCTCCTTTAGAGGATTATTTTCTACCTAATTGTCAATGTACAACATATTTGGTGTTATCATGAAATTTTTTCTCCCCTGCACTATGATCTGTACTGTTTCCCCTGCTAGAATTCCTTCCATAGCATTTGTTTGTGTGTCTTGATTTCGCTACTCTGCCTTGATATTTAATTTTACCTACGCAGTTTTTACCTACTACACCTGCTTGATAATTGAATCCCTATGCTTCTCGACATTCTCCCAAGCCTCTGATATTCAATATCCAATCGTTGTAGCTACTAGTTCGACATCATCTGTTATCAGTGATGTGTGAGGTGGCATCCTATGGGCCTTCACCTTCTTCCTTGAGCCACTTTATTGCTCCTTTATTCTCTTCTTTTGGGAATTTGCTGGCTCATATGTCTCTGGCATGTTTTTATCCACCCATGTTTCCTGTCCAACTTCTTCTTCCATAGGTCTACCCTATGTTTTTGTTCTCACTTATGTTGCGTGCATCTATTCTCTTGTAACTCCCGATGTGTGCCCTGTGCATGGCGGATCCTGTGTGGAACCACCCCGTGGTTTATTCTGCTTCCCTTGCTTCTTTTAAGGTGGGTTTCTTCCCCCCACTTGGCTTTGTGTTGTCTTTTTATTTTGTCTCGCAACATTTTTCCCTGTTTGTTCCGTAGGAACTATTTTGACCTGTGTCTAAGTCTGTATTGTTGTCCCTCTCGTTGGAATTTCTGGAACCTTCCATTCATTAGGCCAATACTGGACCTGCATTTGGATAACTTGTGTCATCACACAGTATCTTAGTAGTAACCATTCCATTGTAGGATCCCTCTTTTCCTGCAACCAGATACTGTGGTGCGTTGCCTGAAAGTTAGCAATCTGTCCAAATTCTTGGACTGTCTCCAATGAAATCATGATCGTGTCAGCTAAGTGGTCCTGGATCTATGAAATATATAGTGTGAACGTATCATTGTTCACCTTCTTGTTCTTTAGGTCTATTGTGCTCCTTAGGGAAGTTTACCAGGTTTTTCCACACTTTCCTACTCTCTAAAGAAACACAGTATACTTTGGCATCCCAACCTACTAGTGCAATGAGGATGAGTAACCATGAGTAGTGGGACTCAAAGATCTAGTATTGTGTATCCTTACAGTCTTCTAGGAAGGAATTGAGAAAATAAGGGGCATAACTCATTGAGCTCCCCTTCGCACGCTGCGTTGTAGCTGCTACCATCCATGCAAGTACTTCTTCCTTCCTGCATTTCCTCATTAACTCACATCCTATCAACCTTGTAGAAAATTTTGTTGCCTTATAATTTATGTCACTGATACTGATCCCTCTATTCCCTCTATCTGTGCCATATTTTACCTTAATTTCATCCAAAATGGCCTTTGCCTCAGTCTTATCCTCCATATAATGTTTTTTCTTCTCCCCATCTGTGGGTAGCCCATTAACTGCAACTGTTAAGTCCACATTCATAGGAATTGTCCTATCCATCCATAAGAAACCTCCATGCACCCTTGCTAGGAGTTGTTTCACACATCTATTGATGTATTTACCGCACCCAAAGTGTGATATATCTATTAATTTCATGATCCTTGTGTTGTATATCCCCATGATTCACTATGTAGGTTCCAACAATGACACCCCTGATGGGCCCTCTCCTTTACATTCCATGTATTTTTGTTGCTCCAAATATGGGGATTTGATAGTATTTTTTGTTAGACAACTCAGAGGGGGGTGTGAATCAGTTGTTATTGTGCTTAAACAATTATACCCATTTTAAACTCATTACAGAACACTCAATTATGATCACAATAATTCAAGGAAGTAAGAAATAGAGTATTCAACATAAATCACACACATGAAGTATACAGAAACATATATTCCTGAGGAAACCCATAAAGGGAGAAAACCTCTTCTTCTTCGAATGATAGGAAGTCTTTTTATGTTTTGTACATCATCTATCTTTGAGAACCAACTCAATTTGAGGCTACCACCTCTGTTTTACATGATGGAACTTGCTGAGAGAACCAAATTTCTGGTTTCTCTAGCACCCACTAGAAGGAAGCACCAACTCCCTGAGTGTTCCAGCACCAACTAGATGGAAGCACCAACTTCTAGTCACACAAGCACCAACCTGTACAACAGAGAATAATAGTTATCCCTTGCACCACCCTACCACCCTGGTTTTTCCGGCTACATCTAGATGGAAGATACAACTCCTTGTGTTCAAGAACTCACTTGAAACTTTGAGGAAAATAGTCCTCCCTAACACCACCCTACCACCCTGAGATATAAATCTTTTATTTCTGAAATTTATTACAGTGATACAGTATTTATCAATGGCTTACCAATATCATCATTGTTCGGCTACACTGCTCTGCTATGCCTGCATCAGTGTGTACCTGCTCGCATCTTCTTGCGCTTAAGTTCTCGTGCAGTATGTTGTTTTCACCATTTTTTCTTTGTCCATCTTATGTTATTCATCTCTACATCTTTCACACTCTATTCCTTCTATTTCCTTGATCACATACAGTTCAACTTGTTTTACCGAGAAAAAAAAAACTTCCTCTATCATGGCATATTTATTTTATTCATTCCCTCATCATCCGTTACTCTCCGAATCTCCAACACCCATGTCGGGAATCTCAGAATGCTCAAGAGCCATGATTCGAGTGCCCCATAACAATGATTTAGTTAGTGTAACTGAATCGTAACTAATCAAGAAAACACGAAGTGAAACAACAACCCTTCGATCAGATTCATTTTGATCAGCGTCGTTGGATTATACACGCAGAGGATATTTGACTTTTCAATGTGTAACCTCTGATATGGAGCCTACCAGTGCTAGCTCCTTCCTCAATCTTCCGCTGATGTGACCTTGGGCGATGCTCTCATGTGACCATGTGATTTTGGGCATGAACAAAGGTGGTTTGAGTGCAATCTACTTTTCGCCCCGCAATTTACCATAGAGCTCCATGTACCCTTTCTCCAAAATTGTGGTTTCAATTGCGTCTCGCCCTTAAATTTTTAAAGTTCACGCACCTTCAATCTCTACAATGCATAAGGACCATCGATCTCATGATATTGATGGTACTCTTGAACTGACAAATCAGATCTAACTTTCTTAAATCAACAGTTGTGATCTATTTCATGATTCGGGCTCCAGGAGTTTCAAATCTCAAACCCTATTTTCCTCTGTATGCCAATCTTTCAGAGTCAATGATCTATGGAAACTTGTCCTTTCTAATCGATGACTCAGCCTCTACTTCGAGAATTTGACCTTTTAACCAGATCAATAGTTGTGCGGCCCCTTACTCGATTCAGCGGTCGAGATCTCCTTCACTACTCTAGGCTTCGACGATTTCAATTGTCAACCTTCACGCTCTCCCAGAATGCTTTTATCTAGAGTCCACAGATTCCTTCCACATGTCCTCCTCAAATCAACGGTCCTTGTTCACTTTGAGACTTTGACCTTCGACAATTTCAAACCTTTCTCCTTCGCATTTTCTCAGAGTAGTTTTTCCCGGAGTCAATGATCTATTGACATGTACCCTCCTGCACGATCAACGATCATAAGTGACTTCATCCCTTCGGTACTTTAGGATGATCACTGCTTCATTCTCCTCTGGAGTGGTCACCTGCTAAATAATTCATAGACGGTGGAGATTGCTTGTTGTTGGTTAACACTTCCACTTAAACTATCCTTCCACTATACTATATCAATGGTTGAGAATGCACCCAAAGTGATCTTCAGATCGAACAACTCATGTCCATTTCAGGAATTCAACGCTCAGGACTTCGAGACTTTAAGAATCTACTGGTGGTGAAAATGCTGAAGTAAAACTCCCAGAGTGACGTACTTACTTACGTCACTTGATGACATGTCACAAGCCAAGTAGATTCCATGTGTCACTTAGATTCATGATTTGCACATACCTAAAATGCCAATTCAACTTGACACTTGTCATTGTCTAATTGTGCCATGTGTCCTTGCTGACGTGGTCTACAAACTTGGTTTGCCACATGTCCTTGTAGATGTGGTTCTCCCTGATATAACGTTCATCGTATTTTCTCTAGATCTGATGGTCCTTATTCATTTCAGATTTTGAGCTTC
>JASDQU010013797.1:7241-23753 GCA_032191745.1 Picea mariana | reverse complement strand
TGGGAGTGAATGATCTTCTTTGTGGCGTAGTCCTTCTAAATTTTTTCTTTGACTGATCATGATCATGATTGAAGCTTTTTTGTGGCTTGAACATGGATGGTATTCTTGAAGATGTATCTTTAATAGTTTTCTTAGATTTTGGTTGACCATGATTCCTTCCTTTCAGTACTTCTGCATAACTCTTTCTATTTTCTTCATTCTTCTTTTCTAGCAACATAGAGTGCTTCTCTTCATTCTCTGCAACTGATGTGGATGTTTCTGTCTCTTCAACTTTCATGTTGAGCTTGTCGATTTTGACTCTTAGTGTGACAACTTCTTCTTCAAGATTCCCAACCTCTTCTTCTTTCTTCATTATTTGAGACTTCATGACCTCTTATGTTCTCTTTGCTTCTTCAAGTTGGATTTTCAATGCAATTATTTCTTCTTCCATTCTTCTCTCTTCTTGAACAAACTCTTCCTTAAGTTGGTTTAAATCATTGGTTCTTTCCTTGAGATGATACATCAATATCTTTTCACTATTTTCTGCGTCTTCCTTTTGTGCTGCTATGTTGGCTTCTAAAAATTTCTTTTGATATTCTAGAGTTTCTTCAATTCTTATGGCCTCTTCTAGTTGAGCTCTTAAATTCTTGATGACCTGCTGATCCTTTTCAGAACCTTGAACACTTTGCTTTTGCTTCATCAATTCTTTCTTGGATGACTTGTTTTCTTCTCTTTCTTTCCTTAGATATTTAATTGCACTGGTCAATTTTTCTTTGTAATCAACTTCTGCTTCATCATACTTTTCTTCTTCTGAATTTGTCTAACATGATGAGCATCTTTCTTCTTGTTCTGTATCTGCATCTTCTTTGGCATTTTCTAAATCTGCGATGGGTGAAGAATATATGTCATGTAACTTATCCCAAAGTTCTTTGGCTGATGAACATTTACCAACCTTTTCTCTTACCAGTTTAGGTAATCCTTCCCAGATGAAATCCATTGCTATTTTGTTATTCTTCTTCAATTCCTTCTTGGTTGTAGTCTTTGCCCTTTTTGAACTATCATAACCTGTAACAACTGATAGCCAAATATAATGTCCTTGTGCCTGTAAAAATACTTTCATCCTTCTGCTCCACATCTCATACTTAAAACCATTATGAACATTAAACATTGGTACTCCATTCTCAGAATAATCCATGATCTCCTTCCAGTGGTTAAACTATTTCCTGAAGGAACCTTGCTCTGATACCAATTGTTGGATTACTGAGAGGGGGTGTGAATCAATAATAGATCAATTTAATCCCTTTTAACCATATAATCCAAGTTTTATATCAATGAAACATTATCATCCAATAACTGCAGAGTAAATAAGCAATGAACTAATGAAAAATCATACACATACACAGTA
This sequence comes from Picea mariana, assembly GCA_032191745.1. Taxonomy (NCBI): domain Eukaryota; kingdom Viridiplantae; phylum Streptophyta; class Pinopsida; order Pinales; family Pinaceae; genus Picea; species Picea mariana. Next base: position 22,369 of record JASDQU010013797.1, on the reverse strand, counting down.
CACCAGTGTTTTACGTGGAAACCCAAATTGGGAGAAAACCACATAATGTTTTTTCTTATATGTCTTGAAGAATTACATTCATTGGAAGCACCAACTTCCTTTGTTTTCCAGCTGTAACTGGAAAGAGGCTCCAACCCCCTAGTTTCTCAGGCTACAACCTAAAGGAAGCTCCAACTCCCCGATTCTCTGGCTACAACCAGAAGGAGGCTACAATCCATTATGTTCTTCAGCTACAACCAGAAGGTGGCTACAACCACCTGTCCTTGCCCCATCCTGCCACCCTGAAGTAGAAGTAGAATGATGGAACCACTGTCACACTATCATTGTGAGATATACCACTGTAAACCTGTACCAATAAATCTGAACCATGCATCAACCATGCATCAACCTGTACCTCAACCTGTAATCAACCTGTACCATAAACAAGTGCATCAACCATGCACCAAACTGTAATCAACCTATACCATAAACAAGTGCATCCAACCATGTACCAAGTATGTACCAATCATGTGTCAAATACTCATTAAGTATGACTCATCAATATGTACCAACATCATCAACTCTATACCTCATGTATGTGCCAACTCATCAACTACTTGTCTCAACCATGTACTCAACATGTAACTCAACCAAAAGCCCTCATCAATTTCATCATCCAAATCTGATTTATAGCTCTGTAATATACCTGGTGTATATGATAAAATTCATGCAAACCTTCCTTAACTTTAAAAACAAGAGACTAGCATTTAATCAAACTTTTCTTTAGTCTCACATGCCTAGTTTTGGATTAGTCGACAACCCTAACTTGAAGTAATCATAACTTTGAACGTGTAATGTATAAATATATGAAAATGATACACAATTTTCTTCAGTGTGTTTAATGCAATTCCTCCAAGTTTCACTACTTTGAACCTCTCAAAAAAGGAGTTATAGCAAAAATGGCATACCTTGTTGAATTATGGCTTATTCTAGAGAGCGACCTTGTAGAGCGTGCCCCGCACAAAATATTTGATGAAATGATCTGAAACTATTGAAAAGAATACTATAGACTGTACCCTAACCAACACATTTGGTCTCACTGAATTTGGATATTTTATGAAGAAGTTATGACGTTTTTACCCGAAACACATGATTTTGACTAGTTCCAGAACTGGCCACAAACCCTATTTTCCACAGAGTGTAACTCCAAAAATACAATGACCCAAAAGATGAATTATTTTTCAAAGATACTTGGATATTTTTTCTCACTTGCATAGCAATGTCACGGTCTGAATCATTATAGGAAAAAGTTATAGCGAAAATAGTGAGATGACTTGTAAATAACATACCTTATAAAGCACCATCAAAAGAATTTATCCTTCCTTGCATTTCAGCCTTCTTTTCTTCACCTTTACTCAGAATTCCAGTTTATATATCCTTGGTTACCTCAGACACATATATATATTCAATATTCTCAAGTGTAATTCAAATGAGAGATCCTTGCCTTTTATTTATACTCTCCAAGTAGCTTCCTTAAAAACATCTTCTAGGTCACTTGGCCCACTTTCCTTATTTTAGGGTTGGGTCCACTTCTAATTTCTCCATTAAATTTATTATTGAAATAATTTATTTTGTATTCACTTTGAATTATAATACACTCATCACTTCACTTTATTATTTACCTTTCAAAATATCTTAAACCACTTTGACTACTTTGACCTTTTGGGGCTTTTAGATGACATATGAGGGTCCTCCAACTTCGTAAGGCCATAACTCTCAAACCATGAGGAGTTATGCGACGTTCTACATAAAAAAAGAAATGGCATGACATTTAATATCCATATAGAATATTATTATCTAAAATTATATCATAACTCATGCCATTACCCATCAAACAAACTTGGGTCCATTACCCAAACCTGGGGTCTCCAACTTCTCATGGCCATAACTCTCTAACCGTGAGGAATGATGTGACATTCTACATACCACCAGAAATGGAATGACATGTACTATCCATATAGAATAGTATTATCTGAAAATATATCATAACTCATACCATTACCCATCAAACAAACTTTGGTCCATTACCTAAACCTGGGGTCTCCAACTTCTCATGGCCATAACTCTCTAACCGTGAAGAATTATGTGACGTTCCACATACCACCGGAAATTACATGACAAGTACTATCCATCTAGGATATTTTCCCTGACAAATTCACTTTTCCTCATCTAATTATTCCACAATTAATCATGGGTTCTCTTACTCCACAAAGCGTCTTCCCATGAGGGCTTTCACCATAAGGGGACCACTTTGGAGTTCATCCATATTTACTTCTTATCAACCATGAAAAAAAAATAATGAGTCATATTTACATCAAACAATATTGGGTCCATTACCTAAACCTTTGTTCTACGAGGCTTTCTTCAAGGGTTGACATCAATGACAACCAAACTTAATCAACACTTCAAACTTAATGTACATATTACTATCAACAATACCTTTCTTGAACCCTTTGTTCTGTAGAAGTTTGTCCAGTCTATAATACCAGGCTCGTGGTGCCTATTTTAGTCCATATAATACATTTTTCAACTTACAAACATATTCAGGATTATCTGTCACTGAAAATCCTTCAGGTTTCTTCACATATACTTCTTCTTCTAGATCTCCATTAAGAAATGTTGACTTAACATCCATTTGATATAATTTAAAGTTCTTATGACATGCATAGGTAAGAAATATTCTGATGGCTTCCAATATTTCCACTGGTGCAAAGGTTTCATAAAAATTATATCCTTCAACTTGTGCATACCCATTATAGACCAATATATCTTTATTCTTAACAATTTGTCTGTGTTCATTCATTTTATTATTAAACACACATTTGGAGCCAATTACATTCTTATCTGTAGGTCTAGGAACAAGCTCCCAAGTATTGTTCTTCTCAATCTGATCCATTTCCTCATTCATTGATTTTAATCAATTTACATCTTTACTGGCTTCATTAAAGTTCTTGGGTTCCACCATGGATATGAAAGCTATATGTGATTGCTCGGTGTCTTTGATTATCCTTCTCCTGGTTTGTACACCTTGTTGGCACCAGGCCGAAGTGGAAATAAGGATGATCATGGGAAAGAAAGCATGTAGGAAACTGAAGTGACAACTGGAAAAATATCAACACACATGAATGCAAGAAAGCATGCACAGAGGGAAGCGATAGCTGGAGGAAGAACATCAAGCGCATGGGAGAAAAACCTAGCGTAAGAAGGGTTACAGTTTTTGTAATATTCTATAAGTGGTTGAAGATCCCAAAATGTATAAATATAGATACGAAAGTATCATATAGCAGAGTGAGAGTTGTTGTTCTTTTTGTTGTTTTTATGTTAGTTTGTATGAAGATTGTGATTGTTATCAAGAGATTTTCCCGAGTATTGTTGTTGGCGATATGTGAGGGGTTTGAATTGTATGAACCAATTTTTGTAATTTGTTGAGAAAGAAAGATATGAGGGAAGGTAGATCTGAGGATTAGACCACAGACTCCAGAGCCTGGTGTGATCTAGTTCGCCTCACATAGATCTTACCCACTTTGCAGAGAACTGTAAGTGCGCAGCACAGGAAGATCAGGAACTACTATAATAAAAGATCCAAGAGACAAATCTTTATGGACATAGCCCAGGAGGGGTGAACCACAGTAACATCTATGTATTTTGTTGAATATTTTCATATATTTAACCTCTTTCAAGCAATCGATGACTATGATTGATGAATAACCAAACGCATTATTAGAATTTGTTTATGTTTTGAGTTATATGCATACGATTCCTGGGAACAAGTAGGTTACAGTAACAGTTCACAGAACATGGCCCTAATCAAGAAACCCTTTATCTCCTACTTTGTCCTAGGCTGTCAACACCTGAGTCTTATAGTCAACAATCCTTAGCTATCTCGGGTGAGACTGTGCGGTACCTTCTGAGCGCTACGTTGCCTTCTAGTTTACCAGGAGGGCCAATAATTAGAGGCTTTGTTGGAACCTTGAATGACATGAACCCTGGGTCAATAACTCATATAACCTGAGAAGGGAGTCGATTAAAACCAACAAATGGTTATGTTTCCATATTTAGAGGAAAATGATAGGATTGAGTAGATGAGATAGAGTGGACAAGAACCATCAAAGAAGAAATGAGCCGTTATAAGGGAATCTGGAGTCCTTGGAACCCCAGGAGAGAAGAAATCAAGGGTTCGTTGTGAACTAAAGAGATATAATTTGCACACAAAGACAATAGAAACCCTAGAATCACACCACGTGGATACCTTTTTACGGATTTACACGAAATATTTTTCTGTGATTTTCCGGACCTACTACAGGAGTGGATCTTAAGGTTAACGGATAATCACCCGATGAACCAGATTTGACAGCTAGATTGGACTCTAGTGTAGATTCAACAGTTGCAGCAGGTGAACAACAAATTCACCTACACATTAGACTTTTGGCTTGACAGTATTGTGGCAGGATTCATCATAGAGTTTGCGGTAGACACAGCAAAGTCATACAGCACAACCGAGCAAGAATTTCTACGAGGACCCACAGGAAGGTACATTCGATCCCTGTATAATTCTATCAAGATATTGCTATATAAAAAAGGTGTAATGACAATGGAATTAGAAAGTTAGACTTCCCTATGCACATGGGGGAAGGGGGGAAGCACTGACAAAAAGAAGAGATATGGAAGGAGGGCAGGATAAAAAGAAGAAGGAGGAGGAACCCTTGGACCTAATCTCGATGGATGACGACTAGCTCAAGTGGATCTTGGCGTCATCAGGAATGATGCATAGCGGAGCACCCTACCAATATAAGATAAACACCAAGAAGAGAGCCATAGCTGAAAGGGAGGGCTTGGCAAGCGATGATGAAGAGGTAGAGGATCTCCGGGCTGTGGAGCATATTGAGGAAATCTTGCACACCACCTATGAGAGGAAAACAAGAGACCCAAGAATGGGAGGAGAAGACAGCCACCCCTTTCGTATCAATGTCAGTGTGGAATCCACAAACCCATGTGCGACCAATACACCATAGAGAACACCATCGTTTAGGCAACCAAAGTTTGGAGGAATTCCAACAGCAAGAAGCACATCTACACAAGGAAACACAACTCGAGGAGCCAATTCAGGTAATCTTATTCAAGTATCCACACTACACGGAAGAGGCAGTAGCTTAGTACTCAGAATGGCAGGACATGACCCTACTATCAGATTACTAGAATTTTGAGGAGAAGCAGCGGAAGACCCAGAGAAGCATCTATTCATTTGTGCTAAGATATAGGAAGCAAAGCAGATCACTGATTACAACACCAAACTCGTGCAACTAGCAATCACGCTAAGAGACCGTGCACTAGACTTGTACATGAGTCTAGACACAAACAATTCTCCTGGGACAACAAGGAAACTGGATGACATTAAGAAACTACTAATTAATGAGTTCCAGAAGCCAAGCTCAGAGGATCAGTATATGAATGAGATGATTGAGATAAGACAAAAACCAGGAGAATCGGTATGGGAGATTGATCAAAGATTCAAGCCATTAAAAAGGAAGTTAAAATACCTTATGACTGAGATGCAGCATTGGCACCTATTTTTCAACTCACTACTCCCACACTTAAAATATCCATTACGACAACAAAAGTTTCAAACACAAGCAGAGGCTCTGCAAGAAGCCTTGCAATTGGAAGAAAATCAGTACCAGCAGATGGACTCAGTTATCAAAGAACTGAAAGAGGATCTGAAGAACCTAACATTTCAATTGAACCAGAATAAGAACAAGGACAAACGAGAATTTGTTTGGTGTACCACATGCAGGACAGAAGGACACCACAAAAATGAATGTCCGACGTTCGCGTAGTACATGGAAACAGGCATGCCAAACCCATTGCCACAGGGGGGATTATGGTGTGAAATCTGCAAGAAATCGGGTCATGATCCTTACCATTGCACGATGATGCAGAAATACCAAAAAATCCCAATGAACTCATATTGCACATTTTGCAAGTCAATTGGCCACGATGACAAAGGCTTCCAAACTCTAGAGCTGATGCGGGAAAGAACCTCAGACGCATACATGGTACAGGCAGAAATGATGACTGGGTAGGCAACACCACAACTCACTCAAGCCCCAACACCCTACAACACTACGTTGCAACAGTATAATACTACGCAAAAACCTTATAATAACACGCAACCGCAGTACAACCCAGCACAGCCCCAGTACAATACCACGCAGTATAATCAGGGACCACAATATAACACGCCATGAGGTGATCGCGCAACCTATAGAGGAGTAGGACGAGCCAGAGGAGGTTTCCGATGTGGAAGAGGACTAGTCACATGTCACAATTGCCAGCAACTAAGACATTATGCACGAGAATTCCCACTACCACCAGCGACCTGTATGTATTGTCGCGCTTTAGACCATGATACAGAGATATGTCCGACACTACTCGTAAATATCCAGGAAAAAAGGATCCAAAATAACTAGAATGTTCAGTGGATTTTAGCCGAAGCAAGGGATGATGGATAGAACATCAATATAGTCACTCGAGGAGGAAAAAAAATAGGAAACGACGCAGTCCGACAGGACCCAGCGCAGAACCAATGGGTAAAGAAGAACCTTGAACCCAAGAAGCAGTTTGACATGCAAAAGGAAAAGGAGATCTTTACAGAAGCCCGATAAGAATTCTAGAAGGAGGACATAGCGCTGACTGCACAGTAGAACAAGGAAGCTCTGGAATATGACATGCCGCCATCACTGGACCATACCAACAGAATACAACCTAAAAAACAAGCAAGTTCTATCAAAGAATTTTTGCAAACATGCATCAAAATGTTAAGTGATCCTTCATCTATCAAAGTATTGCAAAACATCTTAGAGAAATGTAGCAGCAAGACAGGACATAAGCCATAACTGAAAATTGTCAACCACCTACACACAAAAAGAAGAACAAGTAGAGAATTTAGAATCAATGCTAATATTTGGGATTTCAACATGGAAGATATTATACTAGATCTAGGATCCGAAGTGAACGTACTACCAAAAACCACATGGCAATGCATGGGAGAACCTACACTAGGATAATCAATGGTTCAATTAAAGCTAGCAAATCAACATAGAGTCTTACCAATAGGTAGACTGAAAGGATTAGCTGTAGATCTGGATGGGGTGCACACTAAGGCAGACTTTGAAGTCATTGAAATAGTAGACGGTACAATACCTTACCCAGTGCTACTTGGTCTGGATTGGGCATTCGAAAACTAGGCTAAATTAACTTGAAAACTAGAAAAATGACATTTGAGTCAGGAGACTACAGGGTTATAGCCCCACTCGACCCATCAGAAGGTGAGAGGTTCGTAGAACCCACTTTCCTGGATCTAGATGAAATTGGCCAGTTGTATAGAACAACTGTGTGTGATGCGGACTATATAAACCCAACTACAGACGGGATACTCAGTTGGTGGAGCATTACTTCATGCACAACATACTCAGACAATGGGTTAGAAAACTAGCAGAAAAGACTACACGAAGTATCCACAAGAAGGTGTGCAAGAATATATCGCACAGTAAGATGGCTTGGCACAGAAATCAAAGAACCACCCAGATGTCACAGACTAAATGATTTGGAAACTTTCTTGACACAATATGAAGACAAAGTCTTAGAGAACCAGATACTATTAGCACTAGATTTAGCACTAAAGGCTACACCCGCAAGATGGTAGGGTTCGCACAAAGATACTATCACGGATTGGTACCAAAGAAAATAATTACTGTGCATAAGGTTCGGTGTAGAACAGATATGGAACAACCGACAAAAATATGATGGACTAGGAAGGCCAGCAGAACACTTGGAGGTGTGTAAAACACTATGGAAAATGATGCCACCAGAATAATGGTCTCACCACTTCAGTCATACTTTAGAAGGAATACCAGCGAATTGGTATATAGACTAGGAAATGTGAAAAGGAACCAAGACATGGATGATAGTCCAACAGAACTTTATAGTCACTTTCTCATTCAAGCATGAGAACCCCAACATAGAAACAGCCCTGAAATAGATCAAAGATGTCATATTCATTACAGAATCAGAGGTGGAAGTTGTCATAGAGGTACAGCAGCAGCATAAGAATACAGTCAAGGAACTACTATCATGCTACTAGGTACAGGAAGAAGCACCAAATGAAGATGATCTGTGCGATATTCAGATTGAAGAAGTAGAAGGCGAGAGAAAGGTGGAAGGACCACCCTTAGAATAAGAGGTCATCTCTGTGCCAATCAAGATCAAGAAGGTTAACATAGGGACCGTCGAGCAGCCCAAAATGGCCAGCATTGGAGATTATTGGGATGAACAAACACTAGAAAGTATCACAGAATTTTTGCACGAATACAACAATCTTTTTCCCACAACCTTTACAGAGATGAAAGGAATATCTGGAGAATTAGGAGAAATGAATATACCACTCAGACTTGATGCGAGACCCATTAAATAGAGACCATACATACTGAACCCCATCTACAAACAAAAATTCAAAGACGATATCGACAGGATGCTTGAGGTCGGCATCATCGAACTAGTTGAAGAATCAGAATGGATAAGCCCGATGGTAGTACAGGACAAAAAATAGGGAAGAGGGATCAGGATATGTGTCAACCTGAGGAAGTTGAATGATGCCTGCTTACACGACCCATTCCCCACACCATTCATGGATGAAGTACTTGAGAACGTAGGAGGAAACAAAGCCTATTCATTCACCGATGGATTCTCGAGATATCATCAGATTAAGATAACACAAGATGATAGACATAAGACCACATTTGTGACAGAATGGGGATCTTATCAGAAGACAGTCATGCCATTCGAATTGAAGAATGCACCTGCGATATTCTCTAGAGTGGTCATCGCAGCATTTAAGGAATTCATCCACCAATTTCTTGAAGTCTACCTGGATGATTGGATGGTTTATAGCCTGTTAAAAAACCATGTGGAAGTTTTACGCCTGATGTTAGAACGATGCAGACAGTGCCAGATATCACTGAATATCAAGAAATTAACATTTGGAACACCATTTGGGATACTATTGGGACACATAGTATGAAAATAGGTTTTATTAATAGATCCGGCCAAAATCTCAGTCATTGTTAACCTACCAGCACCAAAAAAAGTCTACCAACTAAGAGAAACGTTAGGACATACGAGATACTACAAGAAATTCATCAAAGGCTACGCGTAGATTACAGCGCCTATGGAAAAACTGTTAAGGAAGGATACCAAGTATCAATGGAACGACAAGTGCCAACACGGTCTAGATACCCTGAAGGAAAAGATGGTCACTGCACCAATATTGGTATTTCCAGACTGGGAGAAGACATTCCACGTACATGTAGATGCATCAGCAATAGCACTTGGAGCTATTTTAGCGCAACCAGGAGCAGGAGACTTGGATCACCCGATAGCATTCGCAAGAAGGAAAATATCAGACTCGGAATAGAGTTATAACATGACGGAAAGAGAAGGCTTAGCTATGGTTTATGCACTACAGAAATGCAGACATTACCTATTGGGAAAACACTTTAAGAGGTTTACAGATCACTCAGCCCTGGAATACCTAGTTAATAAGCTAGTGTTGGGGGGGATAATCTATCGATGGTTACTGCTATTTCAAGAATTTGACTTTGAGGTAATATTCAAACTAGGGAAACTGAATGCAGGTCATGACCACTTATCAAGGGTCACAAATGGAGAGGAACCAATGAATTTGGAAGACAACTTTCTAGATGCACAGCTCTTCTCAGTACAGATTGCTTACGATTATGTCACAGAGATCATCCAGTACTTGAGAATAGGTACTGTGCCACAGGGATATACCACTGCACAGAAAAAGAACCTGGTAGTCCACACAACTAACTATCAACTAGTCACAGGGCATCTATACAAAATGGGCGCAGATAGCATCTTACGACGATACGCACTAGGCCACGAATGACCAAGAATTTTAGCAGAATCCCACGAAGGAATAATAGGAGGGAATTATGCAGGAAAAGCTACCACACAGAAAGTACTACACGCAGGATTATGGTGGCCAATGATCCATCGAGACTCGAAAGAATATTGTCAGTAATGTGATGTCTGTCAACGGTTCGAAAAACCCAATAGAAGGGACGAGATTCCACTATGACCACAAGTGACACTTTAGGCATTTGAAAAATGGGCAATAGACTTTGTGGGACCCATTAACCTGCCCATAAAGAGAACAGGGGTGAGATACATTATCACCATGAAAAAATACTTAACGAGATGGGTAGAAGTTGCACTAGTAAAAGATTGCATCACAGAGACAGCTACCCACTTTATTTTTGAACAGGTAATTACTAGATTTGGGTGCCCAAGATTTATGATGAGCGACCAAGGAACGCACTTCATCAATAACACCATCCAAGTGATGCCTGAAGAGTCTAAAGTTCATCACCAAAAAATCACACTGTATCACCCACAGGCTAATGGCACGATAGAAGCCTTCAACAAAATTCTAGATAATGCCCTAACGAAGATATGTAATGTCAACAGGGACGATTGGGATCTCAAGGTACCAGTAGTACTATGGGCGTATAGAACCACATGCAAAAAGTTGACAGGTCACACACCATTCAAACTAGTCTATGGTCAAGAAGCAGTAGTACCGCTAGAATTTCTAATACCTAGTCTACGTGTAGCAGCTATCACACAAATGATAGAACGAGACGCAGTCCATGAATGACTAGATCAATTACTATCAATGGAGGAAGAACTAATCTTGGCAGGATTCCATCAACAAGTACAGAAAGCAAGAGACAAAGCGTGGCACGGCCACCACATCAAAAGAAAGATGTTCAAGGAAGGATATCTAGTATTGCTCTACGACAGTAAAGCGCTGCAACACCCAGGGAAGCTGAGGATGCATTGGCTAGGACCATACGAGGTAAAAGTTGTCATGGACAGAGGAGCTGTACAGTTGAAAGATATAGTAGGTGCAGACCTCAGAGGAATGATCAACGGGATTTGGTTGAAGCTATACAAAGATAGTTGACTACCCATCGCACAGTAAAAAAAAGAGAGAGAGAGAGAGAGAGACTAAAAATAGTGCACGGCATGACGGAAAATCCGCATGCGAAACACGAAACTAGTGAGGGAAAATAGAGCGGCCATCGCTGAAAGGGAAAAAAGCGGGAAAAGGAAATTCAGCAAAAGAACACTGACAGGACAACATGGGGAAGAATTAAAGCAAAGAAAGGACGGATGGGATGTCACACTAAACACGCCAACTGGCGATGGAAAAGTAGCCATAAGGGAAGGTATGAAACCACCGTCGATGCATTGAACCCACACTTATGGTGCATTAATTGCACAAGGAAGGAGGCATCCTCAACAAGCTGAAAAGAACACCCATACAACACACGAGCACAGAAACAGTTAGTCTATTCGCAAAAGAAGCACAAAGAAAGAGAAATAGCAGCCCGAACGCACAGAGTGAGATCACAGAGCTTATCTGATCTATTTGAACCAAACAAATGTTTGAAAAATAGTAGTATGGAACCACCAAAGCTCACAGAACTAGGCCAGACAGTCAAATCAACTAGGATACAAACTAGGTCGCAAGGAACACGAGAAGAAAATGAGCAACAACCACTGGAGATTGTTGATATTGACAAAATCCCATCACCGAAGGATATTCCAGTTGAGTCAACACCGATCCAAGAAGATATCCCACAGACCTGAACGAAAACCATGAAAGAGGATACACTGGCAGCAGTGCAGGAGCTTCAGAAGCAAGAAGTAGGAACTCATCAGGAAGGACAGCCAGAAAACGTCGAAGCAGCCATGGAAATAAACGGAAGCACACAGAACCCAGAATTAGAGCTTCAACCAAATGTTCCATAAATACCCATCCCAGGATTTTCTTTTTCGGACGAGCCGATTGGCGAAATGGTAAAAGCTTGGGAAGAATGGATGGTAAAGGAGAAACTGGAAGCTATTGGAACTTTGAACCAACCAACGCAACTGAAAGTTGTTGAAACTTTGAACCAGCCAACACAGTCAAAAGATAGGATTCAGATACCGAACTCACCTCGAAAGAAACCAACTGCAGAGATTGTGCTACCTCGCACACTAGAAGGCATATAGGTGGACTCACAACTATTGGGTCACGTCGGGAGGCTCAAGTTTTCTGACCATGATGTAGGGGATGAAAGAAAATATCCAAATCTTGCACCACAAGTCTTTTCAAAGACAATAGTCGTGAACCCCCTCGGAGGAACTATAACTAAGCCATGCAAATGGGCGGTCAGACTGGACAGAACCAGAATCCTAGGATTGCTAAAGATACCACACTTTGGCAGAGGCCAATATGCAATGGAATGCGTCAAACAATTGTTAGCAGTTACACATGGAGTGGATGTATGGTTGGACAAACTCATCCCCATCACTATTGAACTTATTATGCAAATTACAGGACTACCCATCCGGGGTATGGATCCTATGCTGATACTGGATGACAAGTCCAAGGAAAAAGCATTGGCAGAAGAAATGAAGAATAAATATGGAACCAATACGGGAACGAGAGGCATTATAATCAAGAGATTCAACGATGTCGCGACACAACTGGGAGAAAATATCTTAGCATGAAAACTACTAAGAAAATGCCACAAATATGAAGCGCCGACAGGAGTGATTGCAGCTGTAGATCAGTGCGTAGAAGGTACCTTCATGAGCTGGGTGCCATATCTGTGAAACTTGTTCCAAATCAACTGTAAAGATGCGCAAGAATCAGGTACAGAATTTCACTACTCATGGGTGCTTACTCTCATCGCTTTCATAGGATGGAAAGAACTGGACTACGTCGTCTTCTGTACCACACCACAGCCAGGAGGAGCGAGATATCGCGTCCTGAAATCCACGCCACTGGCCAAGCATAAGAAGGGAAATTGAATTATATTTGAAGCTTACCTACGGGAAATACAGGAAGAAATCAACCGAGCATGGAGGATAACACCAGAGGCTGTTGCACGATTCAGGGCATCGCCAACTTTTGTTCTAGAAAACAAGCCATGTGGATACAGCTAAGATAGGACCCACATAAACATTGGCTACAGATGTGTTATTGCGTCACCGAGGGAGACATCAAGATGATCATCCATGAGTGGTCGGATGAATGGAAGATCCCAACCATACCCAGAGCAGTACTGGTACAAACAACAGAAGGAGGGGCTCCGCAGCTGGAAACATAGCCTTCACAAGTCCCAGTACCCAAGAAACCAAGAATGGGCCAAATCAAGTCGAATCAAACAGAGGGTGGCCCAAAATAGCCAAGGACCCAGAAGGGAAGAACATAAACCACTTAGCCAACCAATGAACAATAGAACCCAACTGAGGGAGCACAGGAAACCACGATGAACCCCGCCACACAGAAACTAGGGGGAACTAAGAGACTAGCGACACGGGAAACAGGTGCGTGAAAGAAATCAAAGGAACAACAATCACTACCAGAATACACAATCACAAAGGATGATGACGATATGATTGCCAGAATGGTCCAGGATTGTCTAGTAGAAGACTTTGATCATGCAGTGCACCACAGGGATAAACTGTAGAAGGAGCTGGCAAAAATGGGGCAACTCTTAAAGAAATTTGGAGAATCCCAGCTTACAAGTAGCAGCAGAGGCATAGATCCATCGAGCGCACAGACCACACAAATAATGGAGGTGGGAGAATGTGATTCAGTTCTTTCGAAACCACATTCCACGGTTTACATAAAGCCGAGCATGCTATGAATGGATGAGATTGTGGGACAGACACCACTAAAGGATTTGGAGCAGATCCAATTGGTCCTAACATGGATTCTAGCAAATACCTTATACCAATTGCAAGTTAGCATCAACCATGAGATACATTCTCGAGCACACCAAAACTTGGTCAAGCTACAACAAGAAACAAAGAAGTAGGAAACACTAGAAACAGTTTGTGTGCAGGCCAAATCTGAAATGCAGGAGGAAAAGGAACGCAGAAATGAGTTGGAACAAAGAGTGGAAGACATTTTTGGGAAACTTCCAACTACTGCACGAGGAAGTGAACTCCGAGCGGCATAAAAAATTGATCATATTGTGTAGGCAATTGATTAGTATCAGAAGGATATCGAGACTCTCTATAGACATATTAGACCAACCACTCCACCAGCAGTAAAGGAGCAGAGGAAGCAGAAAATAACAGTGCAATTACAGGAGCTGGAAAAACAGGTCAGCACAGCATTCGACTTGCTGGATAAAGCAGTGCAACTCTAGACAAAGCTGGAAGAGGACCCGCAGGTCCAACAATGGGACAAGGAGGAGGAAAGGATCAATGCAATGATCCAAGAATTCAAGAAGAAACATAAAACCATCCCAATCCCAGAATGGGTCAAGGGGACACAAGAGCTAAATAAGTTACAGGCATAACTTCTCACTTCTTAGATGTCCAAGTCTCCTATGCCATAACCAACTTTCATCATGTTTTCTTAGATGACACTCTTTTCTATCTTCTTTCATCACATATACATTATTATCTATCATTATTCCTTTAGCCACCACTTTTCCCAAGTTTATAGACTTTATATTACAATCTTTGGAAGTGAACACCACTTCACATCCTCTGTCACACATTTGAATTACACTGAGAAAATTATCTTTTGGCCCATCTACAAGAAGAACATTCTGGGATTTTCCTTTACCATTACTCAAACTCACCATCCCTTTACCCTTGATTTTATCTAGTTCATCATTTCCAAARKTCACATTTCATGTTTTTCTTTTACTTATAGACATAAACTTATCCTTGTCTCCAATCATGTGCTTGGAACATCCACTGTCTATATACCAGGGGTCTTTTTTTTTTAGATGAAAGTACTTGACCACATTTTTCACTATCTTTCTTTTTCCGTGTGCTGGAATTTCTATCTAAGGATTTTATCCTTGGATCTACTTTGTAATTATTCAGATGGAAGTTTACATATTTGTGGCTAAAGTTATGACAATTATAACATTTGATATCATTGTTCAATAGGTCAAAGTGATTGGTGCAACTTTATCTACTCATTAGTTGTT
>JASDQU010013796.1:78127-91546 GCA_032191745.1 Picea mariana | reverse complement strand
TAAACAATTAATATCATTATTATCAATTAAAAAAATTGTTTTCCATTTTTAAAGTCAATCCAAAATAACAAATGTTACTTATTTTCTCTTCTTTTCAATATGAGCACTCCACCACCTATTCCAAAAACTTAGCTTGTTAGGGGGAGGCCCTCCAAAGGCACCCTAGAGAAAATTTATGATTATATGGAATCATTATAAAAAAAGAGAGAAGAAAGAGATGCCAAACACCAAATAGAGTTAGAATCATTAGCAAAAAAGAGTGAAGAAAGAGACGTAAAACTCCAAAAAGAGATAGAAGCAATGTTTGATAAAAACAAATTAGAATCTTCAAAGATATGATTCAAACTCAAATAGAGGATAGATTGTTAGGGTTCAAGAGTCAATTGCAGACAATGGAGGATAGGATTCAAGAAATGGAAAAACAAAAACAGACAACCCAAGAAGGAGAGGTTGAAGAAAATTACAACTTGAGAGATGGGATTCAAGAGATAGAAAAAAACTAACCAACAATTTGACCCTCAGTAATCTAGAAAAAAAAATTGGACCATGAGCGTAATAAAATTTCCTTGAACCTCATAATTTTTGGTATAAAAGAACAACAAGAGGAGGATACGCTAGCAATAGTAAAAGAAGAATTAAAAAATAAATCACAAATTGAAACAACTTACCTCGTAGAAACAAAGAGGCTAGGAAAAATAATTAATCATAAAGATAGGTTGATCAGTGTCAAAGTAAGATGTAATGACCATAAATATAGCATACTTAGTAAATATTCGATCTTAAAAGGGTCATGAATATTTATAAATGAAGACCTCATTCCCGAAGACCAAGCTAAATTAAGGAAGGAAGTTCAAAAGGTAAAAGAAGCCAGGCAAGAAGGAAAATGGGAAATAAATAGAAATCAAAAAGCTATTCTTAGGGATAAAGACTAGAAGGATAATAATAAATAGGAATTTGGGACATTCAAGATCCTTTTTTGGAACTGTCATGGATTTCCATGGCGCAAAGGACCTATGATAAGTTATATCTCCAGTGATAGTGATATTATTTGTCTAGTTTTAACTTGGGTGTTGGGTTTCCCTGGTCTGCACATGGGTAGTAAGACCCAAGGTTCAGTTTAACTTTGACCAACAAACCCTCAAGACACTGACCCTTTCGGCATCACCTGCTTGTGCAGATGAAGTATCACTCGAGGTATCTATTGGGGCTACAAGAACCAAGTTTTTTCAGCAGCAAGGGAAAGGGAGGCAGATGTGTGAATCATTTCCCCTTATTCTAGCTTATGTATGCTCTTGATTATTACAACCACTCATGAGTATTTCATCATAATCAATACATACACTAAATCTAGTCTACGAAGTATAACAAAATCATTCATAAACACACATAAACAAGTAACGAACACAAGATTCAATATTATATCTCAATACTTGTGTTTATTCATTGTATCAACTTATTATATTCATGATTCTTACATAATCTCAACCTCTATGGATCCTTCACACTTTTTCTAGCCCATTAGCTCTCTCGCCAGATCTCTCTTTTCACCCTACCCATTAAATATTTATACCCAAAATCTAGGGCTTAAAGTCCCATTCTTATCTATCCCAAAATAGCCCATTACAATGAATGGCATGGCCAACTTCAGTTAACTAGTTGTTTTCCTTCTTCTACTTCTCATTATTTATACAAATTTTCTATTATTCTTCTATTTATGGAAATTCGTATTGTCGTCCTTTGCACTTCCTTCTCTCACTCACTTTCTTTCTCCTTCTATCTATGCATTGTCTTTGTCTTGCACATTGTTCGTCCTTCTGTTCCCTTTTTTCCTTATGCATGCTTTCTTCCTTCTGCATGATTTCCACCTTCTTCGCACTTTCTTCATACTTAGATTTATCACCAAAGTTACATCCAAAATTGCCTGTCCAACATTCCCCCAACACTCACATGTGTCTTGTCATGAGCCACTCATGCCTATTTCATGTTCTTCCACTCTGCAATGAACTATTGCGTGTCAACGTTATCCACTTCTACCTCTATAACTGCTTCAATTACCTTTTTGGACAACTTCTTGGGTCGTGTGTGCCATGTCATTGACTGCTAGTCTGGATTATTCCTTTGGTTCCTTATGCATCTTCCAAATATTCATTAGAGGGTCATTCTTTTCCCTATTGAAGGTCTCTTCCCACCTGATGATGGCCTAAGTCTGGACGACAACATCAGAAGTCGTGTTTCCTAGGGAGGAAACCTCACTTCTCAGAGGAAAAATAATTGTTAAGCCTCCTCTTCCTATAATTGTCTACTCTAGAGAGACTTTGGTGAGGCTTCTTAAGGATGACACCATCCTCCTTTACACCCATGGCCTTTGGAAAATTCTTCAGGTTCAGTTTGGGAGTCATATACGAGGACAATTTCTGGGAAACCTCTCTTTTAGTGGGATCCTGATCTGTTTCCTTCGCTTTTACTATCATGAATCTTTCGTAACCCCAGACCCAGCTATTGACGTTGGTCATATCTTTGTGCAACTTTATGTTGAAAATGATGCAATTCCCTACATGCGGTTTTCACTCAACACAAGAGTATTGGATCTTAGCCAACTCCGAAACTGTTTTTTCATTGATAATGTCTTGGTCCATAAACTTCAGGTTGGTAGACTTTCCCAACATATATCCTTACCTTCTCAGCCTTGGGGGGACCAATAGTATTGTTGGTGGATCTTTCCCCATTTGTCTAGAGTGAGCACTTCCTGAACTGTCACCATGTGCGTTCTCTACTAGTTATAGATCGGCTTTGTTCTTGCTAGGTCACTCTAATTTTATCATAGTGGTATGCAATAATGGGTTCAACTTAATGATGTTATTATGTTTTTTTTATTCCATGCCAACCATACTTGTCCCATCTTGTTTTAACTAACTCTTCCCATCCACCATCAGAGTTGATGAGTTATTCCATCATTGCATCTTAATTACAAAATCCTTCAGGTGATTTCTCCCTCTTACCGTCGATCGACCATGATTTCCTGGTGGCTTTCTTGAGTGAATGCTTGTATGGTGCTTTTATGACTTGTCCCGTCGGCTATCCAACTGTCGTTTTCATGCCAACCTGCGCAGTAGTGCATTGCTCGTTGCAGTTGGGCATGTACGTACCTTTTCTTTGAACTTGGTGCAATTTTCACTTCATGTGAGGTTATCAGTCCAGCTGCGCAAGTTCTGCTACCTTGGGATTTCACACACTCTTTTTCCCTCTCCTATCACTACCTTTTTAGTTCTTTTCTTTCCTTTTTCTACTTTTTTATTTGGTTTTTCTTGTTTTTCTTGCTACTATGGTACACTTACTATAATACATGGGTTTTTCACAACACAGGTTAATGCACAGACAATCAACTGTCTCTATAGAGTTTTGTTCAACTTTCATTTACCATTCCTTCCAATATTTTTCCATCCAAGGTTTCCAACAACACATCACATGTCTCAGTTATTTGTTGGATCACACACGGACCTAACCAGTGCATGTGAAACTTCCCTGGGTGCTGCAGATACTTACTTTCATAGAGTAATACCAAATTGTTGACTTGAAATTGCTTTGATTTAATGTGTTTATCGTGCTAGTCCTTCTCTCTAGATTAATGCACCTACTAATGGAATCCTGCAATAAACCGTTCCTCCTCAAGTTGGACTAAACGCTCCAATATCTCTTATATTGCACCCATATCTGAGAGCTCGGTGATGGTTGCAATGCGCAGGCTAGTTAGAATGAACTCCATTTGCATCACTACTTCATGTCCATAGACCAACCAAAACGGTTTCTGCCCTGTTAGCTTCTTACTAGTAGTTTTGTATGCCCATAGTACTGTGGGGATGCATAAGTCCCAATCATATCTTCCAGCATTGCAATTTTTTGTCAAAATTATCCAAAATCTTATTAAATGCTTCCATTGTTCCATTAGCCTGAGGGTGATATGGTGTACTCTTTTGATGATGAATATGAAATTCCTCAGTTAGTGCGACAATCATAGTGTTCATAAAGTGCGTACCTTGGTCGCTAAGTAATATGTATTAGAAGAACAAGATCACAGAGCAATAAAATAAAACAAATGCGGAAATAAAACACAAAAGATATACAACACAATAGAGACACAGATATATGTGTTTCACCCAGTGTGGGCTATGTCCACGAGAGAAATTGCCAGGTCCTTCCTTTATTATTTTAATCTAGCAAATGAAGGGATACAACCTACAACAAACCCGTTGTAACTTCCTCTTCTTTCTCTCATTGTCTCCTATCTCAAAATAAAATATTCACCTTAACACCTAGCCGCAATACATTTCCATCATAAAAGAGGGTTTCCTTCTAGGGAAAAAAGCCCTAACATAACTTCTATCGTTAGATCTGTGACCTTATAATGAACGGTCTAGATTTACAATGAAATTACAATATACATTTACAAGGCAATTTTTCCTTCAGGAGCTTGCTTGCCCCTGGACCCCACAGAGGAGGTAACCCCCCTCTACACTCCCACACATGTATAAGTGTACATTCGTCCGGGGTGTAAAGTCTTCATCGGGTATAAACATGGTTGAAAACAAAGACCTCTGAATCAGGAAGATAATTAGTCTCCAAAACCAACAATCTCCAACTTGGAGACTAATCTCAACAACTCCACCATTGTTGTAACTGCTGGAATATGAACCTTCTTGGACCTGGAAAATTTCTCATCTTCATCTTCATGCTTGAAGACTAACTGAAATTGAGTAGGAACTTAGTTTCTCCCTGGTTACTCCCTTAGTTAATATGTATGCAATATTTTGGCTAGTGTGTATCTTTTCCAACTTCAAATGTCCATCTTCCAAGATGGATCGTATGAAATGGTACTTGAGCTGTATATACTTAGTCTTCGAATGGAAGGTTGATTTCTTTGCAAGATGAATGGAACTCTCACTGTCATAATACAACCTGCTATTCTTATGCTTCTTTCCCAATTCCTCCATAAACCTCTGTAAACAAATCATCTCTTTACTATCCTTTGTAGCAGCAACATACTCTACCTCTGTTATTGAAAGTGAAACAACCTTTTGTAGTTTTGAAATCCAACTTACTATTGTTCCACCTATACTAAAAACATACCTTGTGGTGCTCCTCCTGCTATCTTTATCACCTTCCATATCTGGATCAACATATCCATGTAGATTAGTGTTTGAACCTCGAAAACATAATGCATGAGTAGTAGTACCTCTCAAATACCTAAGAATCCACTTTATTTCCTCCCAATGTTCTTTACCTAGATTGTTCATATACGTGCTAAAAAATCCCACTGCATGTGCAATATCTGGTCTTGTGCAAACCATCGCATACATCAAGCTTCCAACTATTGATGAATAAGGGACCCTAGACATGTATTCTATCTCCTGCTATGTCTTGGGACACATTTCCTTAGTTAATTTGAAATGGCTGGCCATAGGTGTACTAACTAGTTTTGCATTCTTCATTCTAAACCTCTCCAGCACCTTCTCCATGTACTCACCCTGAGATACTGTTAATTTGCGATTTTTCCTGTCTCTTGTTATTCTCATACTAAGGAATTTCTTTGCAGCACCCAAATCCTTTATTTCAAATGAATTAGCTGATTTCTTCTTGAGCACATTTATATCATGCATATTAGACCCTGCAACAAGCATGTCATCTACATACAATAGAAAGATAATATAGCTTCCATTTTCTAGACTTTTAAAATAAACACAGTGATCAGAATGACATCTACTATAACCTTGTTCTGTCATAAGCATGCCAAACTTCAAATACCACTACCTTGGAGATTGATTTAGGCCATACAAGCTCTTCTTCAACCTGCATACCAAATTCTCCTTCCCTTTAACCTCATACCCCTGTGGTTGCTGCATATAAATCTCTTCCTCCAAATTTCCATGGAGAAAAGTTTTTTTTACATCTAACTGTTCAAGATGAAAATGTTCTACTGCCACAAGACGCAAAATATTCCTAATTGAAGTTATTTTAACAAGAAGATAGAATAAGGTACATTTATTGGATTTTTCCTCAAGCTTTGTTCTATTATCTTTATCAATATGGACAAATGATTCACAACCGAAAGTCTTCAAAAAAGAATAGTTTACCTTTTTACCTGTCCATGCCTCCTCTAGAATTCTACCATCCAAAGAGCTTGAAGGTCCTCTATTTATTAAGTAAACAATAATATCTACAACATCTACCTAGAACTGTAAGGGAAAACCAACATGCAATCTCATACTCCTTGCACGCTCCATGATTGTCTTGTTCATCCGTTCTGACACACCATTTTCCTATGGTGTTCCTGGAACTATCTCTCTCTACGAATCTCATGGTATGAATAGTAATAATCAAACTCCTTGCTTCAATATTCACCTCCATTGTGTGATCTGAGACACTTCAACCTTTTTCATGTCTCATTCTCAATCAAAGATTTCCATTTCTTAAAAGTATCAAAAACATCATATTTTTTTCGAATGCAATAAACCCAAGTTTTTCTAGTTGCAACATCAATAAAAGTAACATAATAATGAGATCCACCAAGAGATGATACCTAAGTTGGTCCCCATACATCTGTATGCACAAGATCTAACCTTTCACTCTTCTTTTATTTTCTGACTCTGTTGGCGACGGAAGTCACTCCTGGATTGCTTGCAAGAGCAGAGCCCGACGCCCATCAGTTTAATGTCACGATTTGTTTGAAAGGGGTGATCAAATGGAAGCAAACTCGGAACAGTCGTTTCAAGTCAAAAACTGGGCCAGGCATGCACAAACGAGTGAGGTCTTGATAAACTTCAAACAATGAGTTGTAATAAGGGTGAGTAGACGAAATAATTCATGAGAAGGGTGCAAGGACCTGCTATAGGCATCAAGCTTCTAACAGGCGATGAGAGCAGGCATATGAAAACAAGATCTTCTTATTTCCAAATGCGGGAAACCAGAGAAACAGTAATGAAACAATAAATCCTTTACCATAACATAACTGTATTAATTCAAGCGAATCATTTGATCATGAACTCTCCAGCATAAGACGAAAATAGAGATGAAAAAGGGGAAACTGTTTGTCATAAACCAAGAAGTCTCAAACACAGATACATAACCAGGAATCTAGAATGGTCATGAAAACTTTACAGTCGAGAGCTTAGCTCTACCATCGATAGATACAAAAATGGCTAAAATGCCTTCATATACTCAAACTAACAACAACAACAAGATCGAGACGTAGCATTGAAAGATTTGCGTCTGCATGGCTTCTGACAACACAGAGCTGCAATCTTTGAATGGTCGTGCAACTTATGGCAGACGCGATCGATCTTCTGACAATTAATTCGGCGAATCGACGTGCCTTTAATCCAATGCAGGACTTTCCCATTATGGCGGAGACGATGTCTAACCACCACAAACCGCTTCAATAACTGCTTCTTGGGATTGAGAATGGCCCGACCAACTCAACACTTCAGGATATGGAAGACCCTTCATGTTGCCACCTGGAATAACTGAATAGCTTGAGGGACGGGTATGGAGGCTAACATGGGAAGTGGGGGAAGGCTACAGAATGACGGGGCCACAACTGCAAGGACGAAGCAAGAAAGATGAGAGGCGATCAGAGGTGGCGGGAGAATAGACGTGGCAGTCTTAACGTAGTGAGAGGCTGACATGGAGGGAAAGGGATACGTGGTGGGTGGTAACTAGATGACGAGACGAGGAAAAGGCCATATGGAAGCATGAGAGAGGGGTGAATGGTGACACATGGCAGCAAGGGAAAGGCGGATAGGGAGATGTCATGACGGAAAAAGGGCCCACATGGGTTAAAGACAAGGCAGCTGAGAAGGCTGGGGCCGTGCCTGAGCCGTTGATCCGGGCTCCTAGATCATGGCCGTCGGAAAACTGCATCCGCAATTCCGGACCCCCCCCCTCCGCTTAAAGTTAGGAAGGCGGGGGGGGGTCCGGAATTGCTTTCATCGCCGTTGATCCGAGCGCATTAATCTGAGCCGTCGGAGAGGTGCGCCCCCGATTCCGGACCCCCCCCCGCTTAAAGGTAGAAAGGCAAGGGGGGTCCGGAATCCAATATGCACCGTCGATCTGGGCGCGCAAATCTAGACCGCCCGGACCTGCTCGTGACTTACCCTGGGCGCATTATCATCTGAAACTTTGGACAAGTGGGTTTTAACCCATTCTTTTGCATTCTAGCCCCCCTTTACAAGAAATATCGCTAACATTTGGCTCCATGGGGGATAGAGTCATCCATATGATGATCTAAGAACTCTTTTGCAGACTTAGTGCCTTAGCTGTTGGGCTATGGAGTCATTTATTAGTCCGAAAAAACAAAAAACAGAAACAACATTTACAAAAAAAAACAAAAGAGCCGACTGCGGCTCATAGAAAACATTTTTTTAAGAAATGCCCATTTACTGGGCCATTGAAAGCTTCATTGCCTTCCAGATCCTGCAACCTGTAGGTGTTGTTCGAAAATAATTCAAGGATCTTGAAAGGCCCGAACCAGAGGGCATCACATTTACCATGTTTTCCCTTTTCCTGTCTGGGTGCATCCCATTTGAGCACTAGATCACCCTGCTCAAACTCCTTCTTTTTGCTCTTCCTCTCAAAAGCCTGCTTGATCTTTTGTTGATGATTGTAAGCTCTGTCCAGGACCTGTTCTCTGATCTGCTGCACTTCCACCATCTGATGAATTCTCCTGAGCACATGGTTAGGTTCTCCTTCATAGTCCTGGAGGAGATTGGCTACATGCAAGGCAAGCTGAGTGGGGAACACGACCTCTATTCCATAAACCAATTGGAAGGGTGAGATGCCCAGTGATTTCTTTGTTGTTACTCGATCAGCCCAAAGAGCAAATCTGAGCTTTGAGCCCCAGGCCCTTTTATTATCCTCCAGTATCTTTTTGATAAGCTTGATTAGGATTTTATTGGAGGACTCTGCCAGTCCGTTTCCCTGAGGATAATAGGGAGTGGAGTGAATCAGTGAAATCCCAAACTGTTCACAAAACTTGACTAGAGGCTCAGACCGGAATGGGGAAGCATTGTTAGTGACAATTTTGCTAGGGCAGCCAAATCTAGCTATGATGTCTTCTAGGAAGCTGATGATCACTTTGTGAGAAGTGCTTCTGGTAGGGACAACTTCTATCCATTTAGTGAAGTAGTCAGTTGCTGTCAGAATCCATCTGTGATGGCCACTTGAGGGAGGGTGAATTTCCCCGATGAAGTCCAATCCACACTGCTCAAAGGGTGCTGAGACAACTACAGGCTTCAAAGGCAGGGATTTGAGCTGTTGCTTCCCTGAGAATTTCTGGCATTTGATGCAAGCTCTAATTTCCTTGCAGACATCAGGAAATAAGGTGGGCCAGTAATACCCAGCTCGAAGGATCTTGTGAGCTGTGGTCTTCCAAAAATGATGACCTCCATAGAGGCCACTATGGAAGTAGAATATAACCTTTTGGGCATGCTGTGGGTCCAGACATCTCAGTAATACCCCCTAGGGGTCCTTCCAATATAAGGTTTGGTCAATGAGGCAATACCTGACCGCTTTAATATTTAAGTCTCTGGCTTTACTTTTCCCCAATCCATCAGGGGGCTTCAATTCTTGCAGAAAATATAAGATATCCTTATACCAGATGCATTTTGCTAGTGGCACAGTACTTTGGGAACCCCTGTTGGATGACTCAGCTTGCTCGTTGATGAAATTGATTCCCAAGGCTTTGTAATTTGATTCATCCAACAACCTGGCTAAACCTTGCCCCTTTATCAGCTTGGTGGGATTAATCTCCAGATCAAATTCTAGGATATTGGTGATCCATTTACCTCTCCTCCCGTCTATGTCAGGCTGTATAAGAATGTCCTTCACAGAAGCTGAAGGGACATATGCAATGATCTTTGAATGCAAGACATAAACTCTGAAAGCTTTGAGAGCTTTCACCAAGGCGTATGCCTGCTTCTCCATGATCTCGCACCGAAGCTCTGCATCTCTCAGCGCCTTGCTAAAGAAGGCAATAGGCTGCTCCTGCCCTTGACCGTTTTTCTGCAATAGAACTGCAGCTACTGTATCACAGGAAGCAAGAGAAAATATCAAAACTTCTTTAGAATAATCGGGACTGACTAGCACAGGTGCTTCAGTCAACGCCTTCTTTATTTTGACAAAAGACTCTCTGGATTTAGAAGTCCATTTTACTTCATGCCCCTTCCTGAGCATGGCTGTGATGTGTTTCACCAACTCAACAAAATTTGAAACAAACCTTCTCAGAAAATTAATCCTTCCCCAAAACGCCTAAACCTCTTTCTTAGACCTGGGAAGTGACAGGGCCTGAATTGCTTCTACTATGTCAGAATCAATTCTTACTCCCTCTGCTGATACTATATGGCCTAACAACTTCCCTTCTTTCATAGAAAATAATGATTTCTTGGGGTTCAGGGAAAGGCCATACCTCCGACACTTCAAGAAAACCCTTTTTAAGTGGCAGCAGTGCTCTTTATCAGTCTTAGAGAAGACTGTGATGTCATCTAGGTAAATCACCACAAATTTATCTTTCTCCCCGATGAAGGCTATGTCCATGGCTCGCTGAAATGTTGCTCCTGCGTTCATTAACCCAAATGGCATCTTGGCATACATGAATGTGCCCCAAGGAGTGGTGAAAGATGTCTTTTCTCTGTCCTCAGGCATGACTGATATTTGATTGTAGCCAGAGAAACCATCAATCATGGATATTCTGGAGGCACCAGTGACCTTCTGCAATATGTGTTCCATGTTGGGCAGGGGATAATTGTCCTTCCTGGAACTCCTGTTTAGGTTCCTGAAATCGACACAGAGTCTGATTTCTCCACTCTTCTTCCTTACTGGGACCAAATTTTCCACCCAGTCAGAATATCTTAAGGGGACAATGATCTAGGCATCCAGCAGCTTCTTCACCTCTCTCTCCATGACAGGTAGCAGCCTGGGATTTATCTATCTCAGCTTCTGCTTGAATGGCCTAGCCTCTTCTTTCAGTGGGATCTTGTTGTACATCTTATTAAATCTTTTGGAGAAGTCTGAGACAGACTCTCCTTCCATCTTCTTCAGAGACCCAAACTCAGTCATGTAATACATATAATCTTTTCTGTCTCCCCACTGCCTCAGGAAAACGTTATCCAAGGATTCAATGCCAGCAATAGATCCAGGGGCCAGTCCCCGGAACCATTTCCTCACCTCCCCATCAAGGCTCTGGACAAAGGCTCTCATCCAGACATCTTCACTCTCAATATTCAAGTTGTCTGCATAGCTGTAAAAAGCAGCTAGGTGCTCTTCAGTAGTTATATCTCCCTCACCACTGAACTTGGGAATGTATTTCAAATAATCTCCAGCAGGGAGAGGGTTCAGAGGCTGGGGTAGAATCAAAGGAGCATATCTGGAAGCAACTATGGCATCCATTCTGTTCGAAGGGGGATTAGCACCAGCCATAGGGATATTAGGTAGAGGAGAACCCAGAGGAGAAGGAGTATGAATGGGAGATGTCGGAATAGAGATTCTTGGAGGAGACAACGGAGAAAACAGAGAGAAATCCAAGGGACCTGAGTGTGTAGACACTTCTCTCTGTGCAGCAGTAGCAATAAAAGGAGGGGTGGTAAAACCTTCAGAAGTTCGAGGTCTGTGATAAGGCAAGACCTACAGGGAGGAAGGAGTGACAAGGATTTCTTTCTCTGATACCAGACCAGAAAGAGAAAACTTGGCAGGAACACTCCCGAAATTTAGAGAATGGGGGACTCCGGAAGAAGGACGACTAGGAAGCTCCGAATAACAAAATGGAGTTCTCACAGAAGGGGAGGGCATATTACCTGTTTCATCAACGAAAACTTCTTTTGCAGCTCTCTTTCCCT
The DNA here is from genome assembly GCA_032191745.1 of Picea mariana. Taxonomy (NCBI): domain Eukaryota; kingdom Viridiplantae; phylum Streptophyta; class Pinopsida; order Pinales; family Pinaceae; genus Picea; species Picea mariana. Next base: position 79,664 of record JASDQU010013796.1, on the reverse strand, counting down.
TTCTGCCTACTTCTTCCGCGTCAGCTTCTGGTGTAGCTAAAGGCAAGTGTGGGTTAGACCTCGTATGTCTGCCTCTCGAAGACACAGTTGATATTGCAGGTTCTCCTCAGAGGAGTCGTCACAATGGAGTCACCAGGTGCACAGTAGCAATCTTCAAGTTCTGATATCTGATGCACCTTCAGAATCAGTCTAATCTTTGTCGTTCAATCCCAGGGAATATATTCAACATCGTCCCCGGCAACGGTGCCAGAAATGTTGGCGTCAGAAGTCACTCCTGGATTGCTTGCAAGAGCAGAGCCCGACGCCCATCAGTTTAATGTCACGATTTGTTTGAAAGGGGTGATCAAATGGAAGCAAACTCAGAACAGTCGTTTCAAGTCAGAAACTGGGCCAGGCATGCACAAACGAGTGAGGTCTTGATAAACTTCAAATAGTGAGTTGTAATAAGGGTGAGTAGACGGAAGACTTCATGAGAAGGGTGCAAGGACCTGCTATAGGCATCAAGCTTCTAACAGGCGATGAGAGCAGGCATCTGAAAACAAGATCTTCTTATTTCCAAACGCAGGAAACCAGAGAAACAATAATGCAACAATAAATCCTTTACCATAACATAACTGTATTAATTCAAGCGAATCATTCGATCATGAACTCTCCAGCATAAGACGAAAATAGAGATGAAAAAGGGGAAACTATTTGTCATAAACCAAGAAGTCTCAAACACAGATACATAACCAGGAATCCAGAATGGTCATGAAAACTTTACAGTCGGGAGCTTAGCTCTACCATCGATAGATACAAAAACGACTAAAATGCCTTCATATACTCAAACTAACAACAACAACAAGATCGGGATGTAGCATTGAAAGCTTTGCGTCTGCATGGCTTCTGACAACACGGAGCTGCAATCTTTGAATGGTCGTGCAACTTATGGCAGACACGATCGATCTTCTGACAATTTATTCAGCGAATCGACGTACCTTTAATCCAATGCAGGACTTTCCCATTATGGCGGAGATGATGTCTAACCACCACCAACTGCTTCAATAACTGCTTCTTGGGATTGAGAATGGCCCGACCAACTCAGCACTTCGGGATATGGAAGACCCTTCATGTTGCCACTTGGAATAACTGAATAGCTTGAGGGACGGGTATGGAGGCCAACACGGGAAGTCGGGGAAGGCTACGGAATGACGGGGCCACAACTGCAAGGATGAAGCAAGAATGATGAGAGGCGATCAGAGGTGGCGGGAGAATAGACGTGGCAGTCTTAACGTAGTGAGAGGCTGACATGGAGGGAAAGGGATACGTGGCAGGTGGTAACTGGATGATGAGACGAGGAAAAGGCCATATGGAAGCGTGAGAGAGGGGTGAACGGTGACACATGGCGGCAAGGGAAAGGCGGATAGGGAGATGTAATGATGGAAAAAGGGCCCACACGGGTTAAAGACAAGACAACTGAGAAGGCTGGGGCCGTGCCTGAGCCGTTGATCCGGGCTCCTCGATCGTGGCCATCGGAAAACTGCATCCGCGATTCCGG
>JASDQU010013796.1:58686-74151 GCA_032191745.1 Picea mariana | reverse complement strand
ACCCTCCAACCGCTTCTGATTCCCCCTGCTATTTGGAAGGATATCTCTATGGACTTTATTACAAGCTTACCCAAATTGGGGAATAAATCAGTCATAATGGTGGTGGTGGATCGCCTTTCCAAGTATGCTCATTTTTGTGCTCTTCATCACCCATTTACTGCATCCACGGTGTCTCAAATTTTCATGGACCAGGTCTTCAAGCTTCATGGCATGCCACACTCTATTGTTTTTTATCGAGACCCAGCTTTCACAAGAAATTTTTGGCAAGAATTGTTTAAGCTACAAGGCACACAATTGCATCTCAGCTCGGCTTATCATCCCCAGGCGGATGGTGAAATGGAAGTTGTCAAGAAGTGTTTGGAAACATATATGAGGTTCTTTGCCTCTGAAAAACAACACCAGTGGGCTCAATGGTTATCCCTCACCGAATGGTGGTACAACACTACATACCATACAACCACTCGCATGACTCCTTTTGAAGCAGTATATGGACAGAAGCCACCTTCAGTTCTCTCATACTTATCGGGTACCTCGAAGGTCTAGGTGGTTGACCAAACACTTATAGTTCGAGAGGATATCCTTCGTAACCTTAAAGAGAACTTAGTCATGGCATAGAATAGAATGAATTATCAAGCAAATCAAGGTCGCTCTGAATGTCAATTTGTAGAATGGGATCAGGTGTTTCTGAGACTGTAACCATATAAGCAAACTTCCCTCAAGGCCGAGCATTGTCAGAAGCTAGCACCCAAATTTTATGGCCCTTACACAGTTCTCAAGCATGTGGGACAAGTCTCATATCAGTTAGCTCTGCCCAGTCATTCGAAGCTACATCCTGTTTTTCATGTTTCATGCTTGAAGAAGGTGATTAGAACTAGGTGCCAAATTCAAACCAAACTTCCAGAGTTAGTTGAAGAATGATCCATTTGGCTACATCCAGAAGTAGTTTTGGACCAGCGTGAGCATCGCCTGCATCAGAGAACCATCAAGGAAGTGCTAGTACAATGGAAAGATATGACTCCAGCAGATGCCACTTGGGAACTAGCTACCATTCTGCAACAGTTTCCACATCTCAAGCCTTGAGGACAAGGTTGTTTTTAAGGGGGTGGACATGTTAAGGTCCTAACCCGCACATAGGTAGATCAATGTATTCGGATGTAATAAAGGTCAATATTAATAAGCCCTTTCAATAAAATAGAATAAGGCAGATGTAAGAAGACCTAATAGAAGCTTTCGCTTCTAGAAAGATCTTCCTCTAGATGCTTCTCTTAATAGACATATTTAGTATAAATAAGGGTCGAGGGTATGAAAACCCTAGCTTGTAGATTATTGTAACAGAGCACTGCTCGATTTGAGTTTTTCCCCTCGAAGAGGCCTGTGAACATTGCTTTCTGAATCAAAGTGTTATTTCTATTGCTATTCTTATATCATTTCTATGTTATTGTGAAGATTATGCTAGATATTTTACTGTTATTCTGCCATTTCTAGCATTTTATTTATGTTCTGCATATTTTATATATCTGGTATCTTGCAGTGTAAGAGTGAGTATAATGTTGAAGTTATATTGATTTTTTCTCAATTGGTTCTAGCTCGAGTGGTTGAGAGGATTAGTTGTTAACCTCCCCATCCAAGATCAATTCATATAAGTGACATGTTGATGACTCTTAATAGATTTAAATTTAAACAATGTAAAATTAAGATTTAGACTACACCTTTTCAGTGTAGTGCTCAACTATTGCTAAATGTAGAAAATTTAGACTGCACCTTTTCAGTGTAGTGCTCAACTAGTGCTAAATGCAAGGGGATAGTAGTCATAAACATTTTATAGCATGGTATAGCTGGATATCATGTACATATTGTCTATCTTAAAAAAACTTATTGTATCAAAAACTCATAACCAAGGTTATCAATGAAACCATAATATTGTCTTAACTTAAACTTTGGTCTTTATTGTAATATTTTGCTTTTAATCCTTGGAATGTATTGAATCAAGTTATATATAAATTGAAAATGAGTAGTTATAATAAAGGGAGTCAAGCCATGTGAATTTAAATAAATGACCCATTTTATAAATAATGTAAATATGCTAGTATGGATTTACAATTGGAAGGTGAAGGTGAAGGCCTAATTAGTGAATGGATATGCATGTATGATGTAAATATACTTAGATGGAGTGTGTGGTAGGCTTACCATGGTGAACTCAAATTTTGTAAAATTAATGCTATAATATAATATTAAAAGGTCCAAGATGGTTGTGAAGAGCATGAGAGGGGTCACGATTCTACTAGAGGGGAAGAGCAAAGGGGGATTATGGGAAAGTACATCCTTTATTGCCAAGTGTCACCCTTAGATCTCATTGCTTATCCGTCATGTGCCTTAAATGAAGCCATCCACCTCCTTTGATTTATAAAATCAATAATTAAATGCATATAATAGGTTCGTGAAGAAGTCTTCTCATGTAGTTATGGAAGCATGAGTTAAGTACAATCATTATGGAGAAGTGTAAGAGTACTATATTCCTCCTATCCGAAGTAATTTCAGTGATCATATAGTAGATTAGAATATCTTTTCCCACAATGAAAAGCATTGGAGGGAAGAACATCCAGTGGAAGAGAGTGCCATGGTCTTTTGTTGGATGGATGAAATGTTTGGAGCAATCTATAATGAGAAGATTGGTTGAGCATGAGAGAAACCGATTTGGGTTGAGTGAGATAGAAGTTTGTAATTTGGCTCTTTTACCTTGGTGGTCTCACAAATGAGCTTGGAGTAACATTTTGACTGTATATCTATGCTTGAGTGTAAAATTTCTCATACACAACTAGTTTCTTAGACCAATTTCTCTTAAAATATAAGATTTCTATCATTATTTACAAATATGCAAAATTAAAATTATTTTATGTAATAGAAATCTATGTATCTTTCTTGTTGTTATGATTATGCTCAATTCAAGTTAGGGGAATTTCATGGCCATGAATGTTTGTTAGTTCATGCATGTTTAATTCAATTGCATTTTAATTATTTCACTTGCTCATGCATTTTATTAATTAAGTTCCTTCCTAGGAGACTTATTCAGTGGTTATTATGGGGATATGGCCTTTTTGGATTGGAATTTGAAATCCTTGATTAGGAAATTTAGATTTGAAATCTCAACCCTATTTAAATTTAAACAACAATATCCATCAAATACCACTTAGCATGTTTTTTGAAGTCATTGAATGTTGATCACACGCCTAGGTGACATATCACTTTACATCCCACAAGTCCAGTATTGGAAAACAAAAATGACATCTTCAAAGTTGTTTTGTGCCACGTGTTCAGGCAGTCTATCACTTAAGAGGTCATGGGGCATATTAAAGTTATAAGGATTTTTTTAAAGTGAGTTATAAGCATTAATAAACATAAATGAATAGATAATATAATAACTGAAATTAGCAACAAAGTTGCTTATATTTGTCTCTTAAAAATGTTTTAGTGTAATAGTTATATGTAATACAAAGTAAAAATATAAACTAATTATAAAACACATAAAACTTGTAATAACCTATTATTTATAGCCTAGCTAAAAGAAAAAGAGAAATAATAGTGATCCTTCATGCCTTTAAAATTTAAAGTAGAATTAGACAAATCTAAATCTTAATAATTGTTGACAATCTCACAAATGTAAATTGAAGTCTTAAAAACCTTTCAAAAATTATTTGATGAATAAAAGTTGTGGCATATTATTCCTATCCATAATACTGCAAATCATGATTGAATTAGAATACACACTCTTTTCTAAACAATACAGTCTCAAATCTATCTAATATAAATTAATTCATTTACTTAAACAAAGAATAATAAATTATATTTATGATTATGATGTTGTTATATTAAAATTTGAAGTCAAAACCATCTATCATTTAATTGATTATAACTTAGACAATAAAACAAAAATATTATATGATTAGATAAATAATGTTTTTATATTAAAAGTAGTAGTTTTAAAATTTGAAGACAATATATATATATGCATTATTTTAAAATGTGAAGATAATGATATGGGTTTATGAAATTATTTAAAAAAAAATGTTGACATAAATAATACCAATGGTTTACACATAAAAAAAATTAACATGTTTCCTAATAAAATGTAAATTAATCGTAGATTTGCAATGCCTTAGTTTTAATTGGGTTTTATTGTAATACTTTAGTTTTAATTGGGTTATTCAATTTATTGTAAATATTGATATTTTGAATGTATTGAATAAGTTATATATAAATTGTAAATGCATAGTTATAATAGTGGGAGTCAAGCTATGGGAATTTAAATAAATGATCTATTTTATAAATAATATAAATTTGAAACTCAAAGCTAAGGCTTAATTAGAGAATGGCTAAGCATGTATGATGCAAATATATTTATATGGACTATGTGGTAGGTTTTCCATGGTGAACTCAAATTATGTAAAATTAATGCTAAAATATAATGTGACATCTAGATTCTACTTAACTGATCAAACTGAACTGTGAATTGAAGAGAATATTCTCCCTAGAAGAATATTATTCCTAAAATATAGGAGATTGAATAATGACTAATAAACATAGGAAAAACCTTAAAAAAAAAAATCCTAGGTGTGTGTGGAGTAACTCCAGCACCCCCCTTGAACATCACTATGGTGAAAATAAAGAATGGGTCCTCAAAATGAGGTCATGTTAGGTACCCAAATACAAAAGATACACTGAAATAAATGAGGAAAGAGGGAAAACCTCATGGGAACCCCCCCCCCTTAAAGTAAAATGTATGTAAAAAGAAGATTTGGCAATTGCTAGGAAACCGTGTCCTTCACTCCAAGACGAATTCGCAGAGAATGGAACTTCTTCTTAGTGAAGGTCTTGGTGAAGCTCTCTGTAGTCTGTTCTGCTAAAGGAAAAAATTGTAGGTCGATGATACCCTCATGTATTAAGTCCCATATGTAGTGCATGTGGATCTCAATGTGCTTCATCCGTTGCCTCTGAACTGGATCTTTGCAGAACTTCAGAGTGCTCTGGTTGTCACACCAGATGACGATCGATCGATGAAACTGAATGTCCAACTTAGTGAGAAAATGATGTAGCCACGTAGCCTGAATGGTTATGTTAAATACCCCTATGTACTTTACCTCGACTGAAGATAGAGTAATAATAGCCTGCTTCTTGTTCGACCAACAGATAGGCCTGGAACCAAGACTTAGTGAGTAACCAAATGTGGACTTGCAATCAATGCTATCGCCAACCCAGTAAGAATAAGTGAACATGATGAGGTCCAATGTAGAGTCTGTTGAATATTGAATCCCAAATATGATGGTTCCATGTATGTATCGAAGGATATTCTTTGCAACCTTGCAATGTAGCTCATGTGACTCCTACATGAACCTAGAGACTGCTCCAACTGCATAGGAGAGGTCTGGTCTGGAGTGTGTGAGATACAACAAGTTCCCCACTAGTTTTATGTACAATGTGTTGTCAACCAGTGGGGTGTCCCCACCATCCTCAATTCTGACTCTTGATAGGAAAGGAGTCGAGGTAGACTTGCAGTTTGTCATGTGAAATCTCTCAAGGAGATCTCGTGCATACTTTCCTTGAGACAGTTTGATGTCTGATGTATCCTGACTGATCTCGAGTCCAAGGAATAAATGTAGCGGACCCATGTCCGTCGTCAATAACCTATCATGTACAATCCTCTTGACTACAAGAATCACTGAAGTCGAGCAACCGGTGATCAAAAAATCATTAACATATAGAACTAGGAGTAGAAGTGAATCAATTGTCCTGAGCATGAAAACATTTGGGTCTGATTACAATGTACAAATTTCTGTAACAACAGGTAGGAGTCCATCTTGGCATACCATGCCCTTAGAGTCTGCTTGAGGCCATGAAGAGACTTCTTTAGTCGATAGATAAAAATTGAATCCTGCATAAATCCCTGGGGTTGCTCCATATAGATCTCCTCAGAGAGATCGCCATAAAGAAATGCATTCTTCATGTCCATCTGATGGACTTCCCATCCCTTGGTTTCTTCAATGGAAAGTTCCAAATGTATGGAATCCATCTTCACTAATGGAGTGAAGGTCTCATCATAGTCAATGCCATGCACTTGTTGAAATCCTTTGGAAACAAGCCTAGATTTGTATCTGCTAATCTATCCATCCATTGTGCTCTTCGTCTTGTAGACCCATCTGCACCTGACAAGTTTCCTTCCTGAAGGAAGAGGAACCAGATCCCAAGTCTAGTTCTCGAGGAGGGATTTTTAGTCCTCCCACACAGCAGATTCCCAAAAGGGATTTCCAACAACCTCACCATAAGATTGTGGATCTAAAGACTGAACCAGAAAAAGATGCTTGGGTGGCAATGGTTCAATGGCAGTGAGTGCAAGAGGAGGCTCCTTGAAATCATATTGAGTCCTCCTAGTATCAGTTGGATCCCCAACAAGATCCCCTACATCCTGAAGAGTACTTTGGGCCCACTTGACCCTCCACTCTGGATCTTCATCTGCACATGGATGCACTGAATCTGCATTTGACTGTACTAACTATGTATCTAGATATTTTGAATCCTTTGAATCAGAACTCTCATATGAAAAAGGGTTGGCATGTGCATTCTCATCATCTTTGACAGGTGGAAGAACAAAGGTGTCTACATGCGGCTGTTGCGGTACATGCGAGGCACTTTCCTCGAATTGGACACTATGCTCAATGATGATCCAGTCCAAGGAAAGATTAATGATTCTGTATCCCTTCACATCGTTGGGGTATCCAAAAAAGACACACTTTGTGCTTTGTGGATCAAGTGCCTTCCTCTTCTTAGAGGGAATCTTGGCCCATGCACGTGAACCGAAAATATGGAAGTGGGTCACTTCCGGTTTGAGGCCGCTCCAAGCCTCGTAGGGGGTTTAATCCTTGACAGATCTATGGGGAGATCTGTTTTGGATGTATGTTGCACAATTCATTGCTTCAACCCATAATCTCTGTGGAAGTGATTTTGTTTGTAGCATGCAAGATGCCATCTCTTTTAGAGATCTATTTTTCCACTCAGAAACTTCGTTTTTCTACGGAGTATAGGGAATCGTGTGCTGCAACTGAATCCCTACCTCATGACAAATATTTTGTATCTCATGGCTGAAATATTCTCCCCCATTATTTGTTCATAGGACTTTGATTTTATTTCCTGACTGTGTCTCAACAAGGGCTTTGAAATCTTTGAGGTGTTGAAAGACCTATGATTTTTACCTGATAAAGAAAATCCATATGAAGCGTGAGAAATCATCAAAAAAAATGAGCATGTACTTTTCTTTCTAAGTTTTTCATATATCTAAAATTTAAATTCCCGAACCTTTTTTTCCATATCCTACTTCTTTCATCAGCATGGGTAAGCAGTAATGCAGAATCTAGTTCAATAAATTCAGAAAATGTGTAGAGTCTAGATTGATGATTTACCTCACCAGTAGCAACCTTGAAATTGGTTTTCATGTCATAGATATCGACTGCATCAGGTGTGAATATGACTCTCTTTCTAGTGTTGGATTTAGTCATTTGATACACGAAGAGAAGATTGACATAAATTTTGGGAACGTGCATCACATTCTCGAAGCTTCAATGTGTGAATTAAATCCTTCCTTTGCTGGTGACCTCGACTGGAGAGTTGTCCATCATCATAATAGGACGACCTTTTCATGCATCCAATTAATAATATAATTCTTTTGTGGTAGCCATGTGGTGTGATGCTCCTAAATATACGATTCAAGCATCGAGAGAGGAGTTGATGGCAATCAAAGCATGGCTAGAATTTCCTTTCTTGGGATTCTGATATTTTGGCTTCTTCTTCTTGGCACCCTCGGGGATGCGATCTCCAAGGTTGTTTTGATGAAGTATTTGGGTCATTAGATATATATTTTTCTTCATACATGCATATTTTGGATGGAATCCTTTATGGAAGTAAGTGCATTTCTCCCCTTTTCTTCCCTTTCCACCTTTGGATCCAGAGGCATCGTTGAAGGGTTTTGAGTACCCTTCCTTCTTCGGATTTTCATGTGGTTTCCTTTTGTATTTGTATATATATTTATGATATTGATTATCTCTACAATCTTTCACAGTAAGTGCATGTACCTTTGGGCCTTTTATTTTTCCCATGTTGATGAGCTTGTTTTTCTCTTGTGTCAGAGACTCAATAAAGTCCTCAAGAGAGGGAATATTGCAGTAGGAGCCAAAAAAAAATATAAATGAATGAAATGTGGATACAAACACTGAGTATTTTGGACAAAGTTTGGAGAGAATGGTGAGAACTATTTGTTTCTCCTCGGATTTATCAACCCCGCAAGCCTTGAGTTGAGACAAAAAATCCTTATATTTGGTAAAGAAATCTTGGAGATTGTCGAATATTTTTGGATCCAATGTGAGAAATTCCACCTCGATCATGTGTCCTATCATATAATCATGTTTGAAAAAAATCCCTTCCATGGTGGTTCAGGCTTCATTGGGGGTTTTAAAGGAGGATATGTGAAAGAGGAGTTCAGGAGAAATGAGACTGCAAATTGTTCTGAACGCTTCATCCATTGGATTTAAATACTTGGATTTTTCTATGGATGATGTTGGTTCTACCTCTATGTTCATGGTTAACATGTACAATCATATGTTTCGAATATTCATTATCATCTTCTCCTTCCATGTAAAGAAGTTGTAAGGTGTAAGAATGAATTCTTTTGGAAATTCCAATTTTCCACTGTCTTCAATCTTCAGTACGTGCAAAAATAATTTGGTGTATATTTTCCCTAGCAGTCCATCGACTCTAATACCATGTAAATGTGTTGAACCTACACATAATAGATCTAGCTGGGAATTGACATACACATTTGCAAAGAAAATAGAAGAAAAGAGAAGCAGTAAAAAAAGAATGGAAGAATTATCATTAACCAAATGAATGAATGATAATTTACACTTGATATACTCTATATAACTCGACCAATGCAGATTGGAGAAGAATCCAATGTACCATAGTGGTGGTATAGAGTGATATGGACATGTACCAATAGTTACGAGAGTAAATTTCTACCTAGTCTAGTCTCTCAAGTAGTTACGGGAGTGAACTGCCACCTAGTCTAGTCTCTCGAGTAGTTACGTGAGTGAAATGCCACCTAGCTAAGTTAATTATTCTATCAGTCTTCAGTTAACTGACTGAAACAGATTGAAGTGAGGAGGATATCATGGAATCATGAGTAATGCGCTAGTCTGGTGATGATCCCAAGGACAATGTGCATTAGCTGGTGATGATCCCAATACTGCATGGTGATAATACCAATGTGGCATATATATTCCACTCAATTGATCAAATTAAAGTGTGAACTGAAGAGAATATTCTCTCTAGAGGAATATTCTTCCTAAAATATAAGAGACTGAATAATGACTAATAAACTTAGGAAAAACCTTAGGAAAAAGAAATCCTACATGTGTGTGAAGTCTCCAACAAAATTGTGTGGATTTATGCCCATGCTTTTGATCAAGAATTTCTTGATCTCTTTTTAAAGCAATGACCAACAAATTTAGGGAAAGCTTTCTTGGTTGATGAAATAATTGAGGAATACCTTCCACTTTCCCAATGATTGTGATAATTTTTTGATTTTTTATAAGAACACTATGATGGAGACAAACCACCTTATGTCCTTTCAATGGATTGAGGATTGAAAGAAATGTTAACTGATATAGAAGAGAAACTTTCATGTTATCGTGTTTCCAATGAAGAACAAGATGATGATGAATCATACTTGGATGATTAGGAACCAATCCCTACACCACGTGAGTCATATGTAGAGTTCCATGGAGATCAAGGTGAAGAGTAGAGTATTCAAGAGTGTTCATTGGTTCACTCCACCGACAATGATCAATTTCAAGAGAAAGAACCACGAGTCAACCATGTAGAAATCAATAAGCAAGAGACTTCATCCTTGCATATCCCAATAATTGTTCAAGAACAACTTGATCAAGTACCATTTCAACAAGGGGAACAAATTTTGGTTCAACCATAGGATGACACCCCTTACATTTTTCCTATGATCCCACATTCAAATTTTGTTCTTCAAGAGGATCCTTTGACTGATTAGTGCTTGTATATCAAAATTCATCATGATCCAATTTACTTGATAATGATGGAGGTATTTCAGGAGGTATATTCTAAGAGTTTCGGATCTCATGCATTCATTCTTATTATTGTTAAAATATCATGTTCGAAATTCCAACGAACAACCTTCAGTTATTCCTTCAATAGAAAGTACATCAAGGCATCTTTCCGACATATGATATTTCATGATTGGTTGGATTGGAAGGTTGACTATGTTGATCTTTCCATTTTAACATATCACCTAGCTACATGGTTACATTGGTCCTTCAAGTATGTTGATTGATCATGGAAATTGTAACGTGAAGTTTTTGGTTTTTGGGTAATAGTTGTCTAGTTTCCTTTTGTTTCCGCATGTCATTTTCAGATTTCAGTCTTGCTGATTTTTATGCTTTAGGAAAAAAATTTAACCATTTGGTTAGGATATTTTTCCTTTCATATTTATCCATTCTCAATCCTAGGTAAGAGTCACTGAATTTTTCCTTGTTACATTAGCATGTGGTCGTGTCTTGTGATGTATTTCTATCCTTACATTACTTTATGGTTGGGTCAAAGCTCTAATGTCATATCATATATTTATTGAGTCTTATGTTTTCTTATCATTAGAGTGATCTGGATGAGGGTCATTTTTTTAATATTCCAAAGCATTGAGTCTATGAAGAAGGGTAGATTTGAAGAGACATAGGAGAGTCTCGAGTCATCTTATGTTTTGTCTCTTCACTACTTTCCATTGAGTCCTCTACTTTGAGTCAATTATCCCCCTCATCAAGTGGTAGGGACATGGTACCATACATCCTATATCTTCTTGAGTTATTACATCGTGATGAGGGAAGAGTTTCCATCATTGATTTTATTTTCAACAGATCATCTTCATCGACTATGACACATTATATGGGGCTGATCTAGAAGTAGAGAAACTTGATGTTCATTAGCCTCATTGATATCTATTTCACATTCAACAAGGTTAAGAATTATTGGGCCTTGACTGAATGATCCTTGTCATTGTTTGAATTCAACATATATTTCAAAATGACATAGTGTGCTTGTACCTTAGGGTCCATTGACATTATTGGTGAGTTTCCTTCACACTCGGAAGGTGTTTACATTATTGACATTTGATTTAGTGAATCTCTCCCATGTTTCTACTTCAACACATTTACCATAGGGGGAGTGTACATGGTAGGTGGTATTTGTTGAAAACCTCTTACCCCAACACCTAGGTATCTTGTTATATAATGATTTCCTTACTGCAAATCATATTATCAACTCTCAAAACAAAAATACACTACTTGAATATTCAATTCAAATAAATATATCGAAAGGAAAGGTGGAAACCAAATCATGCACACATAAACACCAATATTTTTGGGTAGATACACCTAGAAAACCAATGCTGAGAATAATTTTACTATGCTAAAATTAGGGCTCCTGTAATAGGGATAATGACCCACTGAGAAAAATACAAATACAGAAACACATGACAAAGTCTAATCTATTGTATGACCCAAATCTACATGTTTTTTGAGGTGTATGCATCTGTCCCTTTTTCAGACCTGTCTACATGCACTTGTCTCCACTGTTACCCATGTACATGCACACAAAGACCATAATAAAATATCTGTATGGCTCAACACTTCCTTGTGGCTTCACTCTGCTGAAAACCACTTGAAACTACCTCTGTTCTCTATTCTCCTTAACTAATCTCTATATGCAAGTCCTTCTCCACCTATTCAAGTTCTCCTTGAATCATATTCCTTTGTGATCCAACCCTCAAGTTCCTATCAAGTTTCTTCTCCTTTACCCTATCCTTTATTTTATAATCTTGAGTTATAATCTAACCCTAATCTACAAAGTGATTGAAGGATGAGATTAATTCTCATCGCACTTGAGATCAACAAATATTATTTAATTCACTAATTCTAATTAAAGAATTTACTTAAATAAAAATCAACTTACTAATTAAAATCACTTTACTTTAATAATTACTTTAATTAAATTAAAGTCAAGGATATAAGGATTTGGACGATTTCCACATGTCTAGACACATAGACCTGTGCGGAAATACTTGTCTGATGTTACCATGTTGAACACTCCCTCTTAGCGAGGAAGGTACTATGCACCAATCAAAGTTTGTCGATAAAGTACACAAACTTCTCTTTCAACAAGGGTTTGGTCAGAATATTTACAACTTTCTCATTTGTGGAAATATACTAAAGCTTCATTTCTCACTTCTAGATCCTATCTCGAATGAAGTGGTACCTGATCTCAATATCATTGGACATGTCATGGGATATTGGATTCTTAGAGAGTTTGATACAACTATGATTATCATAGTATATCATTGTAGGCTTGTTCCAGGTGGGTATTGGTGGCCACCCACCTATTCCAACTGGCTCCTCTTGACAGTTTTTAGTTCAACACGTTCTTCTGTACTTCTTTGTAATTGTGGGTTCTACACTTTCGGAGTTGTCTGAAGCCCTAAATATATTCCAAGTGGAGACTGGTGGCCTCCCACCTAATCCAACTGGCTTATTTTGGAATTTTTCATGTCAACACATCTTCATGTATTTCGAGGGTTGTTTTGGGGCCCTAAACAATGTTTTTTTGACTTTGCACAGTCAAACTGTAAACGTAGGCAAATTTTCATAGCGTAATGTCTATTTATAGAAAATCCCTTTCCAACGGGCTATCACACACCTACAATGAAGGTCGTATGCAAACGTTACGACCTTGAGAAGTTGGGGTACCAACTTACAAAGCAGGGCCCAAATAACTTTTGGTGTTTCATCTCCTAGGGTTAGGTTTTTGGATGTCTAGGGTTTTGGAATTCATGAGTGATGTTAAAAAGGCCTCTGGGGCCTCAGTGTAATCATTCTTTTCAGACATATGTGTGTAGAAGCCACATATCTTCTAAGAGATAACTACCACCATTTGAGAAATTTGTTTTCAGTTCTGCAGTTTTACAGTTTCATCCTATTTCATTTATTCAATAGAAGTTATTGTTCACTGGATATATGTTGTTTCTCTCTGTATCTATATGTTATTGTATTAATTCTATTAGTCAATTCATTCCGCTCATAAATACAGATCAGTGGTATGAAAGCGATCTGCTCTTCATTTATTTTTCTTCTTGCATGTCCTCAACAAGATATGGGTACAAGAAGTTGGGACTCAAAAAAATCGATCCTTTGCAAGATTGGTCTCACCAAACCCGGAAAAAACCCATATGGTATGAAAATAAATATGATGGAACAGGAGATCCTTTTAAAATGTTGCTCGAGGAAGCCCTTGCGCGACAAAGGAATGAAATCATGCACAACTTTGCACAAATCCTTCGGCTATTGCCCACAGGAGAAGCATCTTCATCAAGCAGCCATGCAAACCCCTTCAAGGTACATGTAAATTTTGATATTCCATTATTTGAAGGACTGATAGATGAAAATGTTGTATATAAATGGTTGAATCTGCTCGAAGGGTATTTTTTGGTCCACAATTTTTCCGATAGGGAAAATATTACTTTTGCACTCCTCAAGGTCATCCCCCATGTTAAGGATTGGTGGGATACTTAATCTGAGCAAAGGTCCATATAGGAATATGTAATA
This sequence comes from Picea mariana, assembly GCA_032191745.1. NCBI lineage: Eukaryota > Viridiplantae > Streptophyta > Pinopsida > Pinales > Pinaceae > Picea > Picea mariana. Next base: position 60,430 of record JASDQU010013796.1, on the reverse strand, counting down.
TTTTCAGTATCCCCCACATGGGATTCCTTCATGAATTTCATTAAAGAACAATACTATCTTATTGGAAGCTACGAGGACCAGTACACAAGATGGACCACCCTATGCCAGACAATGAACCAGATAGTACTAGATTTCACCAATATTTTCCATACCCTGCACACCAAATTGGGCATCAAATACTCTGAGCATCATCCGGTGCTCAAATACCGCGACTGTTTGCATAGATACACTCAAACATAAATGGAGTTTTTGGCCATCACATCATTGGGTACGACTTATAGATATCCTGTCAATATTGAGCAGAAATTTAAGCAAAAGAGGTGAGAGTCTGTATCTATAAAATCCTCACAGTCGAAGCATGGAAAAGGCAGCCCCAACCCACACAACAAGGGACAGAGAAAATATGGCCACTCTCAGGAAAACCAGTCCAAGCCACAACACAAGAAGGGTAATGAGAAGTTGAAGAAGGACACAAGAAAATGATGTGAATACCATAAAATCCCATGGGACAACACCGAAGAATGTCCCTCCAAGCAGTCACTTATGGATGAGTTGAAAGCTTCCGAGTCAGGGGATGATTCTGACTCTGAATCAAATCCATAAGGGGGAAGCGGATTATCAATGTTGAATCCAGTGCCATTGTCGCTACCACCAAAATCTAGCCAAGAGAACCAAGAGAACTAGAGGAGGGGGAACGCCTATTTCACTCACATATGTGGGTAAAGGGGGATCTTCTTCATTCATTGTCAACAATGAAAGTCATAAGAACCTAATCTCAACAGAGGTTGTTAAGTGATTGGACCTGCCAATGTCATCGCACCCGCAACCCTACACCATCGGTTGGCTTCGCCAAGGAAGAGATCTTTGTGTCATCCAACAATGTCGTCTTCCCTACGACATCAAGCCTTTCAAACACGAGTTATTGTGTGATATTTCTCCCATCAAATTTTGTGATGTTCATTTAGGACAACCATATTTGTGGAAGCGACATGTTGTGTATGAGTCTAGACCCCATAGTGTTATTATTACTTTGGATAGACAATTGTACAGGATACTAGAGGTAGCGTCATTTACCACTATTTCTTTAATCTCTGCTAACTAATGTAGTAAGGTCATTTAACAGAATGGTAATTTCATCTTCTTTGTGATCCATGCTCACAATAAGAAGAAGGTTGCTGCCACATTTTCATGATAAGGATTTTCATGATCACGTACCAAGTAAACCAACCTCACTTCCTTGTATAATCTTCGATGTTCTCCACCAAACAAAGGTATGGTAGCATAACTGAGATCCATTTGTAGTGTGCCTCCTACTTTCTTAGCCCATGATATTGACAGAAGCATCCCAAATTTAGGAGGTATTTCAACCACAATTACATCCAACCCCACACTTTTTATAGGTAATTGAGATAAAGTAACAATCATGTTTTTAATGGCTACCATAAATTTAACTTTCCTAGAGTCAAATGAATATAATTCTAGATAAGGCTTAATGATATCTAAACCTAATTCATTCATTACCACTTTTGGCATGAAATTGTGTGAATTTCATGAATCCATTAAACAATTATGAAATATTTTGTCATGAATGTTCAGAGATATGTAGAAGGGAGGAGAAGCATCAGACCTATATTCAATATGAGGTCCAATGATTATGGCATGGTTTTCATCTTCAAGATTTGTAGTATCTGAAAAAGTAACATGAACAGGAGGCTGCAATGCTTTGAGAACAGATTTTGTAAAA
>JASDQU010013796.1:42856-57694 GCA_032191745.1 Picea mariana | reverse complement strand
TACCCAAGATTCATAAATATCATCTATGGAAAGAATCAAAGCATCTTGTAAGACATCACCTATTACATTTGCTTCCTGATTTTTCTCTTGATGTCCATCTCTTTGTTTCTTTGAAGCCCTGCAGTCTTTCTTCAGATGTCATTTCTTCCCAAAATTCCAACACTCTATCTTTCCAAATATGGATTTGGATATTCTCTTCCTAGAATTCCCACGATTCCCTGAGTCCTTTCCTCTATCCTTTTGTCTTCCCCTGTTCTCAATGTTTAATGCATTACCTGATGTCGCGCCTGTGTTTTTCTGTCGCATTTCCTCACTAAGGATAACACCAACAACATCATCAAATTTTAAAGTGTTTGAACCAGATACATAGTTACTTACAACCATGGCCAAGTCGTTCCAACTTTCTGGCAACGAGCACAAGATTAGAAGATCCACGACCTCATCATCAAAGTCCACTTTTACAGAACTTAGTTGATTAGTAACCGTATTAAATTCATTTAAATGATCTACAACATACCCACCTTCTAACATATTCATATTAAATAATCTCTTCATTAGAAATACCTTATTGGACACTGAGGGTTTTTCATACAGTTTAGCCAATATGTCCATCAACTCCTTCATTGTCTTTTCTTTCAAAATATTGAAATCCACCGATGCTGCCAGGATCAGTCGTATCATTCCTAGTGTCTTTCTGTCAAGAACCTCTCATTCTTCATCCTTCATGGTCATCAACTTCTTTTTTATTCCACCCAATGGTAGGAATAGATCCTTCTGATATAAATAATATTCCATATGTATCTTCCATAATTGGTAATTTTGGTCGTTAAATTTCTCAAACCTAAAATTTCCATCTTCCGCCTTTGCTCCCACTCGAACCAGGAGCCCTCTTTTTCTGTGAGTTACCTTTCGCTCTGATACCAATTGCTAGAAAAATAGGATCACAGAGAAATAAAATAAAACAAATGCGGAAATAAAACACAAAAGATACACAATACAATAGAGACACAGATATATGTGGTTCACCTAGTGTGGGCTACGTCCACCAGATAAATTTTCAGGTCCTTCCTTTATTATTATCCAGAAAATGAAGGGATACAACCTACAACAAACCCACTGTAACTTCCTCTTCTTTCTCTCACAGTATCCTATCTCAGAATACAATATTTTCCATAATACCTAGCCACAATACATTTCCCTCATAAAAGAGGGTTGCCTTCTATGGAAAAAATCCATAATATAACTTCTATCGTTAGATCTGCGACCTTATAATGAACAATCCAGATTTACAATGGAATTACAATATACATTTACAAGGAAATTTTTCCTTCGAGGGCTCGCTTGCCCCCAGACCCCACAGAGGGGGTAACCCCCCTCTGCACTCTCACATGTGGAGAAGTGTACATTATTATGGGGTGTAAATTCTTCATGGGGTATAAACATGGTTGAAAAAAAAGACCTCTGAATCAAGAATATAATCAGGCTCCACAACTAACAATATGCATGGACATCCAAACCTGGTGATGACATTCTCAAATAGAAGCCACACAACAGTCTCTACAGTGCAATCATTAACTAGTGTTGCTTCTGCCCACCTAGTTAAATACTCCATCGTAGTAATGATGTATCTTTCTCTTTATCTCCTTTCTTGTGGGTTGATCGGACCTACAAAGGCAATTTCCTACTTATCGAAGGCTTGCAACGTAACTTGTGGATTGAGAGGCATTTCATCCCACCAAGATGGTTTACCCACTCTTTGAAATACGTCGTATGACTGAAAATACTCCTTCGTGTCTTTTTGCAGTGTACGTCACCAAATCCCTTCACATAAAATATTATGTGCCATTTCTTTTCCTATGTAATGTCCTCCAACAATCCCATCGTGTGCTTCCTCCAATATAACCAACCTTTCGTGTTCCAATACACAATGCCTCAAGATTCCATTTTCTCCTAAATTATACAAGTTCATGAAAATAAACTGATATTCTATTGCTTTCACTACCAATTGTTTCTTATGTGCAACTGTCATGTCGAAGGGGGCCACGTGATGTAGGTGGATATTGGTGGCCACCCACCTATTCCAAATTCCAACTGGTCCATCTTGACAGTTTTCAGTTCAACATGTTTCTCTGTAATGGGGAAATTTCTTTGTAATTGTTTGTCCTGAATCCCTACACATCATCCAAGTGGATATTGGTGGCCACCCACCTATTCCAACTAGCTTATTTTGTAAGTTTTCATGTCAATACATCTTTCTATACTTCCAGGGTCATTTTGGGGCTCTAAACAATGTTTTCTGGGCTTTCCATAGTCAAACAATAGGAGTCAAAGTTTGATGGCATAATGCATAGTTCTCGAAAATACCTTTCCAATGGCCTATCACGCGCCTAAAACAAAGATCATATGCAAAAGTTACAACCCCAGGAAGTTAATCTACTAACTTACCCCAACAAGGCCCACGTGACTTTTTGCGCTTCATCTCCTAGGGTTAGATTTTTGGATGTCTAGGGTTTTGTCATTCATGTTTATCATAAAAATGCCTTTAGAGCCTCATTGTAATGATCTTCTTGCGAATGAGCATAGTCATCACATCTCTTCTCAGAGATAAAGATGACACCATTCTAATGAGTCTTGCACTCTATATTTTTATAGTCTCTGTACATTTATTTCATTAATAGAAATCATGTTTTGTTGTATTTCTTTGTTTCTGGAATTTTTTATGTGTATTTCATTGTAATATCTCTACTTTAATTTTGTTCCGAAAATAATTTGGATCAGTGGTATTAGAGCAGGTTTCTCTTGATCATTTTTCAGTGCATGTCCTTGACGTGGTCCGAGTATAGCAAGTTGGGTCTCAAGCTTGTCTCTCTTGAGGAAAATTTCTCTCTCACACACAAGAAACCCTCTATGGCGGAAAAAAATAAAAATGGTGGAGCGGATGATTCTGTTAACCTATTTCTTGAGCAAGCTCTCGCGCGACAGAGGGACGAAATGATGGAGAATTTTCCCCACATCCTTCAACGCCTATCGATAACAACAGGTGCATATTCATCAGAAGGCCACTTTGGAGGAACCCCTCCCTTCAAGGTACAAGTTAATTTCAATATTCCCGTATTTGAAGGTCAAATAGATGTGGATACCTTAGAAAAATGGTGAATCTACTAGAAGGTTATTTCTTTGTTCACATTTTTTCCGACAGGGAAAAGATCACCTTCACACTCCTCAAGGATCTCCCCCATGCCAAACATTGGTGGGAAACTTACTGGGAGAACATTTACATAGATGAATATGGAATGCATGGGGCCAAGCCCACTTGGGACTTTTTTGTGGATGCAGTCGGGGAACAATACTACCCTATTGACAACTATGAAGACCAATACATGATATGGACCGCACTATGGCAAGAGAATTTCCAAACAATGTCATAGTTCACAAATACTTTCCATACCTTGCGAACCAAGCTGGGTATCAAAGACTCTGAGCGGAATCTGGTTCTAAAATATCGTGGGGCTCTTCATAGGTACATCCAAACTAAAATGGATTTCCTAAACATCTCATCATTGGGAGATACCTATCAATATGTTGTCAAAATTGAGTAGAAATTTAGGCACCAAAACAAATGGGAGTTTAGGTATGAAAATCTGTAACAACCAAAGCATTGTAAAGCCGACCCTTACCAAAATCCTTCTGAAAACCAGTCTAAGATACAAGAAAAGAAGGGTAAAGGAAAGACGAAGAATGACACTGGAAAGTGGTGCAAATTCCACAAAATCCCTTGGCACAACACTGATGAATGTTTCTCCAAACAATCATCGGTGGCTGAGGTCAAAGACAACGAGATGAACCCTGATTCAGAATCTGATCCAAAAAATATTGAAAATGGACAGATCATCGACGCAAACCCTACTGTTACTGTCGCGACCGCAAAAATTCAACCAAAAGAACCAATAGATCCTGAAGAGGGTGAGTAGCTCTTCGATTCACAAATGTGGTTGAAGGGGACCCCATTTCATTTCATTGTTGATAGCGGAAGCCAGAATAACCTCATCTCAGTTGAGGTCGTCAAACAGTTGGGGTTGTCGACAACACCACACCTGCAACCATACAACATCATGTGGCTTCACCAGGGATTGGATCTATGGGTAAGCCAACGGTGTCGCCTATCCTATGGCATCTATCCCTTCAAGAATGAGGTAGTGTGTTATGTTTCCCCTCTTGATGTATGTGATGTTGTTTTGGGCTAACCATATATGTGGAAATATTATGTTGTTTATGAGTCTCGACCTCCTGGTGTCATTATTACTCTGGGGGGTCAGCTCTATGCGATACCAGAGGTACTTCTGACTAATGTTCCACCAAAACAGTGCCGTAATGTAATCTCTCATACTGCAAAATTCATCCTCTTCATAGTCTGTTCAAAGGATGCATAGAAGGTCACTACAACCACTACAACCTCAACACCTTCTATCCATCAAGAGTATTGCAAAAGAGAAGGTATATATTGTTTCTTCACCTATAATGGTGCCTACACAATGCCCCATCAAGACAATAGAAAATAGGCAGGTGGAATAGATTCAACCCCGCCAATAACATCTTTGTGACATCCTTCCACAAACCAAGTAGTGCAACTTCTCCAACAAGGCACATAGCTCACCAAGATTCATATCCAAAAAATTCTTTCCCCTCTTCCCCAAGAACTCAACGGAATGGATACCATTGCTTTTTAGGGGGCAGGATTGATCCAGGTGGATATTGGTGGCCACTCACCGATTCCAAATTCCAATTGGCCCATCTTGACAGTTTTCAGTTCAACACGTTTCTTTTTAATGAGGACATTTATTTTTAATTATGGGTTTTGCAATTGTGGGGCTATCATGAAGCCCTATAAAACATCCAGGTGGATATTGGTAGTCTCCCACCTATCTACTAGATTATTTTGGAAATTTTCATGTAAATACATCTTTCTATAGTTCCAAGTCCGTTTTAGGGATCTAAACAGTGTTTTTTGGGCTTTCCATAGTCAAATTATAGACAGAGTCAGAGTTTGACAATATAATGCGTATTTCTAGAAAATACCTTTCCAACGGGCTATCACATGCCTAAAACGGAGATCGTATGAAAAAGTTACGACCCTAGGAAGTTAATGTACTAACTTACCCTAACGAGGCCCACATGACTTTTAGCACTTCATCTCCTAGGGTTAGGTTTTTGGATGTATAGGGTTTTGGCATTCATGTTTATCATAAAAGGGCCTTCAGAGCCTCATTTTAATGATCTTCTTTCAAATGAGCATAATCATCACATCTCTTCTCAGAGATAAATCTGCCACCATTCTAGCAAGTCTTGCACTTTGTATTTTTACAGTCTCTATACATTTCTTTCATTAATAGAAATCATGTATTGTTGTATTTCTCTGTTTCTGGCAATTTTTATGTGTATTTCATTGTAATATCTTTTCTTTCATCTTGTTTTGAAAATAATCTGGATCACCACGCATGTATTTAGAAACTCCACAATGTCCGTGAAGTAATAATCCACCATCCTTACTACAAATAAGTGTGCATATGGGAAATTATCATCTAAATTACCTGCATCCTCACCTGTTAATATGTGCAAGAGATGATCAGTTCCTGAATTCAACTTCCCTGGTTTTACTATGACCTCAAAGTTATATTCCTGAAATAGTAACAATCATCTGCATATTCTTCCTTCTAAGACAGGCTTATTGACTAAGCACTTTAATGCAAAATGATCTATGTATAACATATTGAAATGAGACCCAAGTAATTAATGTATGAACTTCTGGAGCGCATAGACCATGCCCAATCCTTCCCGTTCTATAGTGGTATACTTTTTTCAGATATAGACAACTTCCTACATGCAAACACAATCAGATGATCGATGTATTCTTCTCTTGGTTGTGATAGTATTGTGCCTAATGCAATGGATGATGCATCAACATGGACATGGAACTCCTTGTTCTGGTCTAGAAATATTAAAATGGGTGTAGTGACCAGTCTTTGATTCATTATGTCCAACCCCTTCAGGTAGTGCTCTTTCCATTGAAACTTGGCTTCTTTCTCCAATAACTCCTCCATGGGTGTTTTAATCTGTGCATACCCTTTGATAAAATTCCTTTAATACTCTGTATGACCCAAATTTTCCCTCAACTGTCTGACTAACATCGGAGGTTCCAACTCCAAAATCATTGTGATCTTGTCTAGGTCAACCAATAGTCCTTGTTTTCATACTACATGTCCTAGTAGAATTCCAAATGGTGCGAAAAAGAAACATTTCTTCAAGTTCAACAAAATGGGTGTTGTAATCTGCACATACCCTTTGATAAACTTCCTGTAATACCTTGTATGAACCAAAGTTTCCCTCAACTATCTGATTGATGTTGGATGTTCAAAATCCATAATTACTGCAATCTTGGTTGGGTCAACCAATAATCCTTGTTTTCATACTACATGTCCTAGTCGAATTTCAAATCGTGTGAAAAATATAGATTTCTTCAAGTTCAGCAAAATCTGACATTGTCTGCATCGATCTAACATGATCCAAAGAAATTCTATATGATCTTGCAGTAGGTTGAACACCGTCCAATTGTCAAGTACACTTCCAAGAATTTATGGATGAACTCCTTGAATGTGGCTACTACTACTCTAGAAAACACTACAGGGGCATCCTTCAATCCAAAGGGTATCACCATGTACTGATAACTACCCCACTCTATCACAAATGTGGTTTTATTTTTGTCCTCCTGCACAATTTTTATTTGATGGTACCCAAATAATCCATCGGTGAATGAATACATTTCTTGACCTCCTACGTTCTCCAATACTTCATCTGTGAATGGTTTTGGGAATGGGTCATGTAAGCATGCGTCATTTAGCGTCCTTAGATCCACATAGATCATAATTCCTCTTGTCTTCTTGTCCCGCACCACCATCATGATAATCCACTCAGATTCCTCCACTAGTTCAATAATTCCTACGTCGAGCATCCTGTCTATTTCATCCTTAACCNAACCTTGTCCTTGTACCCCGGGTTCAATCTGCAGGGTCTCTATCGTATTGGCTTAGCTCTAGGTTTGAGTGGAATCTTCATCTCGCCTAAATCTCTTGGTATCCCCTTAATCTCTGAGAATGTGGTTGGAAATAAGTTATGATATTCCCGTAATAATTTTTCCACCTTCTCAATTGTCTCATCGTTCCAATAGTCTCCTATCTACACAAACTTAGATTCTTCGTTGTCCCAATGTTGACTTTCTTTGTCTTTATAGGTTGTGTGTACGTGACATATACAAGCTCTAACCATTCTACTACGCATATTCCTTCTGTCTCTTGTATCCACACATTCTTGGGATCTTCTTCCTCATATTCTTCCTCCGTGACATTATAGCATTCCAATAGATTTTGGACCGTCATCTTAGATTTGTGTGCAATTCCTAATGGTACTTCTTCCATCAATTCTACCATCGAGAAGATATTTGTTCGGATGGACTGTAGTTTTGCATGTATGGAGGGGGATTCATGTTCAAAATTGAACGTGATTTCGAATTCCTGGGCCAATCCTTCCCATTCTTTTGTCTCCTTGCATATCTCCAATTCTAAATACCAATTCTTCAGGATTGTGTCCAACGTGTCTATGAATTGATGTGTCCACTCTGTCTATGGTTCTAAGCGCCATAGAGCTCTATATGTGTCTATGTGACTTGTTGGGTCAGCCTCTCTTGTGTACTTTTGTGCACCTTCTGCTTCCTTGGGCCCAAAGTGTATCTGCATAAGTCTACTGCATTTTTCTCAGTCCTTCATTCCCTTTCTGTGCACAACCCACCATCTGGTTGGATTCGCCTTTAAGATGACATCTAGTGCCGACAAACTTTGTTTTTAGGTACCTGTAACTCAAATGATTGTATAAAAATACCAATCTCAGTTAGTCCATCGTACTTGGGTGGGTTACATATCTATGTGCTAATCCAGTGTAAGGATCGGTTTATACATGCACACCATCTAGTTGAAAATTCATGCATCCTATGTTTCCAATTCTCTAAACCAACTTTTGAGTCTTATGTGCATGAACTGCTACTTCTCCAACTTAGAAAGCCATCCATTGTTGGGTTGACATAATCCTCCATCCATGTAGTCATATTATATAAGTTGTCCATGTCATTTCCTCTGGTGTACTTTGTGTATCTCTTCCCTTTTGATGGGTCCAAAGGTGCAATAACGTTTTGACCCCCAACCTCGAAGATCGTCTCTCTCCTTTTCAAGTTAATAATTTCTTGATTACCAACCGCACATTCCAATCCCAGTAAGGTGGGATATGGTTGAATATCTTCTAAATTCTCAATAACTCCAAAGTCTGTCATGCTGCACACTCCATCTATGTTTACATGTACTCCTATTAGTCGCCCAATCGGGACTATCTTATGTTGATTCATGCGATTTAACTGAAAAGGGGACCATATTAGCTCAGTTTCTCCCATAATCTCCCATGTCTTCTTAGGTAGTACATTCACATATGATCCTAAGTCTAGAATAACATTATCCACATCATACTCCCCAATATGCGCATTAAACCTAAATTTCTCATTGGTTCTCTTCCTGCGCAGTACCTGATTTACCATTCTCTATGCGACATGGGTGTCCCTTCCTTTTGCACAATGATCAATCATGTTATATAACATACCAAGAACATTTCTATCCTTCATCAGTTCTACACAACTCTTTAAGAATTTATTTAGTGTACTTACTTGCGCACTTGACTTTTTAGGTGTCGTTGGGTCTTCTATATGAGGCAGCGATGATGTTGATGCTCCCCCATGTGATCTAAGTATTTCCTTTCTTACACTATGATATGTCTCTTTTTCCTAATGAGGATCGAACGTTGGCATGGTTCATGCTGACTTTCTTACCCACTGATCTGTTTGGTTTCCTTGAGTTTCCATATATACACCTATCTGAGTTCCTCTCCATGTAACAACTACAATTTTTGGTCCTTCACTGCGTCTTTCGACTAATATATTCTATAGATTATGATTATGATGTTGATTCTGGTTTGGGTTTCCTCTAGCCTTCCATTTTGAAATTAGTTTGGGACAATATTCTGTTGCATGATCCAATACTCTACAATATGTGCATGTGGTACACGGGTTCTGGAAATCTCAAGCCAAGTGTCCAGGTTGATTATAGTTATAACAGATAATCGATCCTCGTCCTCCTCTACCAAAATTCCCTCTACCTCGGCCTCTACCAAAATTATCCATCTTGCCTTTATTAAAACCTCTCTGAGTGTTATATTGTGTGCCATTCCCATACGTGCCAGTGTTCTCTTCCTATATCATGTACATATCTGATGTGTGCTCCCTTAGTAGGTCACACGCACGACAATCTTGCTCTTTGTGCCCCATCAACTTGTAAAAATTGCAAAATAAGTTCTTTGGAGTACTCTTATATTCTTGAAGTAATTGAAACTCATTGGGATGATGGCCCCATTTCTTACATATCTCACAGTATCCTCCTCCAGGTAATGGATTCGATGCTCCCACTGCCAAGTATCATGCGAATGCTGGGAATTCGTCCTTGTGATGACCTTCCATCCTACACTTTGTACACCAAAATTGTTCTCATTTTTACCTTCCCTTGATAAGATCGACCAACTGAATTGTTAATGCAGCCAACTTCGTTTGAGCTTGTGTCATTCCTCCTATGTCTCATGTTGGTAATGCCTCTAGTTTCATTGCAATCTCTAGCGCCTCGGGCTGCAACGTAACCTTGTTTTGAATCAGGGGCCTCCAAATGTGTGGTAGAATTCCAACAATAAACCAATCTTGATGTTGTTGATCCAGAATTTGGAATATCAGTCTCCCCATCACATATTTAAAGCATTGATTGTAATCCCATACTGAATTTGTTTGTACTTGTTTGATCTCTTTGAGCTCGGTGATGTACTGCGACTCTGAATTTGGCTTTTTAAACTCCTTTAGTAGCACGTGATTTATCTTTTCCAAGGTCCTGGTCTGTCATGTAGGCATAATGCTCTTTAATTTCGTATACCATACCAACGCATGACCTCTAAATGTTGTTCCTAACTGCGCAATTTTTACGACATCATCTTGTATATTTTTAGCCGTCCAAACTGTTTCGTAGAAAAACGTGTTGCTATGAATCCTATGATCCTGCGCCATTGAATTCAGGAAGTCTAAGAGTATTATCTACCCCCACCAAGTTGGTTTGTGTGTTCCATCCTCTTGGTGATGTTGGTAAACTCTGATTTTGACTATGCGCACTACTCCCACTATCTTGATTGTTACTATTCTGTCCTCCTTGGATAACTACAATGGATTTTTAAAAACATTCAAGGGTTATCTCTGATTGTGGTGATGCACACGTGGTCGTGGATTCAACACGGGATAATGTCTAAGTAGGAATTGCTGTCTCTTCTATTACTGGACTGTACTGACACCCCTCTTTTCCTCCTCCTATGTAGGGTATCTCTACGATTCAGACTTGTGTGCAAGGTTCTCATACTTTTGGCCCACTGTGTGGATCTTATATCCCAACCCCAATATTTCACCTTTTATACCTCCTTCCTCCATGCAACTCTCCAACCTTGTAATCTTCTTCTGGTGTACTGCCTTATTGCATCCTCAGTCCCTTCCTTCCTTTTTCATTGCTTCCTTCCTTTTCTCAGGCGATCCTTCTGTTATCCTCCAACTCCCCTATGTGTGCAAAGATCGTTTAGCTGTCAGATTTCATTATCATCACATTATTTTCACATAATAACATTTTGATCCACGTATTTAATGATTTCAAGAACCTTCCATGCAGACCTTTAAAAAATTTATTTCTGCAACACTGTATGATTGAATGTAATCCACTGTGAATTTTGTAACATAACCCCCTAATACACTATCTAACCAAAAATAACTTCTCGAGTAGTTGGGTTACTTATAGAATTTGACTGTTTTACCAATTTAGGAGTCCAATTCTTTGGCGTTGTAGAACTAAACCTTAATGTCTTCTCAACCAATCTTTCTAGCCACTTAGTCAGAATTTTTGGGAATTTGCCAAAGAAAATTTCATGCAGATCCATGAACACATTCTTTTGCATCCATTACTTGTCACTCATTCGAGGGTTCCTATTCTCTTGTCACACGAACTCCCGTTCTTTTTTTTCTAGTCAGTCTATGATCTCTTTCTTATTCGGCCTCAAAAAAATTCCCTTTGTTGCAATTTCCCGGTCCCAACAACAAAACCATTTGGTGGGTTTCTTTGGTTTGTGCACGGGTTATAAGACCCAAGGTTTGGTTTATATGTGACCAACAAACCCTCAAGAAACTGACCCTTTCAACATCACCTTCTTGCACATATGAAGTCTCACACGAGGTATCTATTGGGGCTGCACGAACCAAGTTTTTGCAACAATAAGGGAAAATGAGGAAGATGCACGAATCATTGTCCCTTATTCTAGCTTATGTATTCTCTTGATTATTACAACCACTCATGAGTATTGCATCATAATCAATCCATGCACTAAATCTAGTCTGTGAAGTATAACGACATCATTCATAAACACTCATAAACACACATAAACAAGTAAATAACACAAGATGCAAGGTTATCTCTCAATCGTTGTCTTTATTCATCATATCAACTTATTACACCCATGATTATTACATAATCTCAACCTCTATGGATCCTTCACACTTTTTCTAGCCCACTAGCTCTCTCGCTGTCTATCTCTCACTGATCTCTCTTTTCACCCTACCCATTACATATTTATACCCAAAATATAGGGCTTAAAGTCCTATTCTTATATATCCCAAAATATCCCATTACAATGCATGGAATGGCCAGCTTCAGTTAATTGATTGTTTTCCTTCTTCTACTTCTCGTTATTTATACAACTTTTCTATTGTTCTTCTATTTCTGGAAAGTCACATTGTTGTCCTTTGCGCTTCCTTCTCTTGCTCACTTGCTTTCTCCTTCTGTCTGTGAATTGTCTCCGTCTTGTGCATTTTTCGTCCTTCTGCGCCCTTTTTACATTATGCACGCTTTCTTCCTTCTGCACGATTTTCTCCTTCTGTGTGCTTTCTTCATACTTAGTTTTATCTTCAAAATTACATCCAAAACCGCTTGTCCAACATTGGGAGCATGAAGAGTCTAAGGTCCCTAACATAGAAGGATTTGTCTTATGGTCGGCATGGAACAAAAGGTCCCACCGTAGAGGGATAGGAGGCATAACTAGTTAAATTAGAAAGATTATTTCTCCCCACATTCAACTTCATAAGATCGACCCTCTCAATTAATAAATTTGGATAGAAATTTCAAACACCAATGCTAAGAAGATATATATAGCAATTTGCTATTTTGAACTTATTAATCCTATTTTTTATAAGAAAAACAATCTAGATAACAATTTTCCCTATAATAATTTAGAACAAGATATTTATAGTTTGAAAAATGAAGGTAATATCCTCCTCTTAGGAGACTTTAATGCTAGGACTGCAACTAACCAAGCTACTCTTTTAAGGAGTGATTCCAACCATAATCCTTTATGGATAGATGAGGACCTTGTTTTATCTAATAGTTACAAAAGAAGCTCTGAAGACCTAACTAAGAATTTGTTTGGTACCGAGTTGGTCAAGCTCTGCAAATATTGAGACCTAATAATTTGCAATGGAGTAATGAAGTGGCCAAAATCCAACCAGATGACTTGTATTCATGGTCTAGGTAGTAGTGTCGTATATTATTTGATATCTGATATCCCTATTTCTAACCAAATAGTAACATTTGACCTTTTAAATGACCATAAACCCGACTCTAATCATAGACCTTTAACCCTAACTCTAAACTTTTCCATGCATAGGAGGGTCATTGAAGAGAATTTTGATAATCAAAGGAAACGGTGCTTTGGTAAAAGTAAAGTTGACCTTCTCTTAAATGATTTAAAAAGTGAATTACATATCCTAACTTATAAGGACAACATTGAATACCTCTATCATAATTTTACAACTACCCTTTCCACTTCTATTAACAAGTTCTCTTTCGAGGTGTCCTGTAAAAAAATAACAGAATGACCAACCCTTGGTATGATAAATAATGTAAATTTTCTAGGAAAGTCATTAGGGATTCTTCTAAAGAGTATTTAAAACTTGATAAGATCAATACGTACAAATCCCTAGTTAAAAGGAAAAAAAATGTAATATATCAATAAAAGGAAAGATAAGCTTTCAAAACTACCTAAGATAGATCCTAAGAAGTTCTAGAGGAAAATTCTAATCCTCAATACTAAAGAAAATAATCCGATTCCCTTAAGGGACTAGAATTCCTACCTTAAAAATCTTTACGAGTTCCCTAATTCCATGGACACCATTCCTATTGTCCCTAAAGAGGGTGAAGTTTTTATTTGGATGACAAAGAGTTCAGGGTTAAGTAGCTTGCAACTAGGAAAGATAAGGAGATTGAAGACTAACAAGATGAAATTTTAAAAATCGGAGGTTATATCCCCATTCCTCACATACACAAGATCTTCAATTTAGCAGTCAAGCAGGGCTTCCCTAAACCCTGAATGCAAAGCCTCATTGTTCCTATTTTTTAAAATGGGGATATAACCATTCCCTCTAATTATAGGACCATTATTATTAGCCTAATTTTAGCCAAGCTTTATGGAATTATTTTGGAAAAGAAGATTAGCATTTGTCTAGAAAGTCACGGTAAAAGAGATTAAGGCCAGACCAGGTTTAAGAGATATTATTCAACTATGGACTGTCTTGTTACCTTTAGGATCATTGATCTAGATTTAGGAGCGGAACAAATTGATTAACAGACGGAATACAATAAACCCAAAGATGTGAAGAATAACACAGATATCCAGTGAACAATATCTTCTATTGAATAATGAAATAGGATGAAACTGTAAAACTGCAAAATTGAAACACTTGCTCGAATGTTGGTAGTTAGTTATCTCTTAGACGAGATGTGGCTAATATGTGCATCTGTCTGAGTAGAATGGATTACAATGAGGCTCCAGAGGCCTTTTTGATATTACTCATGAATTCCAAAACCCTAGACATCCAAAAACCTAACCCTAGAAGGTGAAACGCCAAAAGTCATGTGGGCCCCTATGGGTAAGTTGGTGTAAGTTGGTACCTCAATTTCTTAGGGTCGTAACTTTTTCATACGAACTCTGTTTTAGGCTCGTGATATCCCATTGGAAAGGTATTTTAGAGAACTACACATTATGTAGTCAAAATTTGACTTTGTCGAGCCAAAAAAACAATGTTTAGGGCCCCAAAACAGCCCTGGAAGTACAACAAGATGTGCTAACATGAAAATATACAAAATACGCCAGTTGGATTAGGCGAGAGGCCACCAGTATCCACCTAGAGGATGTTTGGGGCTTCAGACAACCCCATAAGTGTAGAACCCATAATTACAAAGGAGTAGATAAGAACATGTTGAACAAAAACGGACAAGAGGAGCTAGTTGGAATAGGTGGGTGGCTACCAATATCCACCTGGATCAATCCTCCCCCCTTAGGAAACAATGGAATCCATTGCATTGATTTCCCCCATCAGGTGAGTAAAATTCTGCTGGATTTGTCCCTAGGTGAGCCACTTGCCTTGGTGTAGGAGTTTCCTTGCCTTGACAACTCGATAAAGATGGATCCTCTACTGGCGAGTGCCCTTGACCTGTGTGTCCACTATCTGATCAGTGGAGGATTTTTCCATGCAGTCAGGGTTGAGATCTGTTGGTGTTAGTTGTTCGACAATCTCTGAGGTGTCCAATAATGGTGGAAAATATGGCCGAAGGAGGTCCACATTGGACA
>JASDQU010013796.1:0-34868 GCA_032191745.1 Picea mariana | reverse complement strand
TCAATTGTGTCTAATTTAAGTGATTGGGATGAATGGTTGTTTATCTTTTATTTTTTCTATTCTTGTTATTGACATGTTGACAAAGCCTCAATCTTTTAGAGAAATTGGTTTACAACCACATGTAAATTTCTTTCTTAATCACTCATTTTTTTCTAAAATTGAGTTGCATGGCCCTAAACCTCTTAAGACAAAGTTCCATGGTCAAAATTTGTAAGAGTCAAGTAGAACTATAACTTCCAACAAAATTAATATCAGATTGGTTAAGAACTTTAGTAAAGCATATGTTAAGTTTCTCCACTTATTAACTTATTGTTTTTAATAGATAGAGAAGTTTGAATTGAGGGGTTATAATTAGGTATTGAAGGGAAAACAGGTAATCCATCGCTTTGAATAATTTGCGTCAAGGAATTATAAAAGCTTTGGCATGTCACCATACTAGGGGTAGATGAAAAAGAGTATTAAAATATTTTTAAAAAATAGATATGGAGGATATTTATTGAAATTAATAGATATTTGATTGGAAATATGCATTGGAAAGGAGGTTTAACAAAATGATTTTGAAAACTAATCATTAATATCCAATAAAATTAAAATTATTTTTAATATCTCACTAACCTAAGTGCTATGGTATAGGTTCACTAAATAGGTAATAAGGAACAAAATAAAGAGGTTGGAGTACTATTCTTTGAAATAAGGATGCTTTCATGTTCATTGTGTTAGAGGTATATTTTAATTTAATAGATGTATTATGAATGTGTAAGAGTGAGTATAATGTTGAAGTTATATTGATTTTTTCTCAATTGGGTCTAGCTCGGGTGGTTGAGAGGATTAGCTGTTAACCTCCCCATCCAAGATCAATTCATATAAGTGACATGTTTATGATTCTTAATGGATTTAAATTTAAACAATGTAAAATTAAGATTTAGACTACACCTTTTCAGTGTAGTGCTCAACTATTGCTAAATGTAGAAAATTTAGACTACACCTTTTCAGTGTAGTGCTCAACTAGTGCTAAATGCAAGGGGATAGTAGTCATAAACATTTTATAGCATGGTATAGCTAGATATCATGTACATACTGTCTATCTTAAAAAAACTTATTGTATCAAAAACTCATAACCAAGGTTATCAATGAAACCATAATATTGTCTTAACTTAAACTTCGGTCTTTATTGTAATATTTTAGTTTTAATCCTTGGAATGTATTGAATCAAGTTATATATAAATTGCAAATGAGTAGTTATAATAATGGGAGTCAAGCCATGTGAATTTAAATAAATGACCCATTTTATAAATAATGTAAATATGCTAGTATGGATTTACAATTGGAAGGTGAAGGTGAAGGCCTAATTAGTGAATGGATATGCATGTATGATGTAAATATACTTATATGGAGTGTGTGGCAGGCTTACCATGGTGAACTCAAATTTTGTAAAATTAATGCTAGAATATAATATTAAAAGGTCCAAGATGGTTGTGGAGAGCATGAGAGGGGTCATGATTCTACTAGAGGGGAAGAGCAAAGGGGGATTATGGAAAAGTAAATCCTCTATTGCCAAGTGTCACCTTTAGATCTCATCTCTTATCCTTCATGTGCCTTCAATGAAACCATCCACCTCTTTTGATTTATAAAATCAATAATTAAATGCATATAAGAGGTTCGTGAAGAAGTCTTCTCATGTAGTTATGGAAGCATAAGTTAAGTACAATCATTATGGAGAAGTGTAACAGTACTATATTCCTCCTATCAAAAGTAATTTCAGTGATCATATAGTAGATTAGAATATCTTTTCCCACAATGAAAAGCAATGGAGGGAAGAACATCCCCGGGGAACTTTTGTGTTTTATGGGGCAATGGAAGAGAGTGCCATGGTCATTTGTTGGATGGATGAAATGTCTGGAGCACTCTATAATGAGAAGATTGGTTGAGCATGAGAGAAACCGATTTGGATTGAGTGAGATAGAAGTTTGTAATTTGCCTATTTTTCCTTGGTGGTCTCACAAATGAGCTTGGGGTAACATTTTGACTATATATCTATGCTTGAGTGTAAAATTTCTCATACACAACTAATTTCTTAGACCAATTTCTCTTAAAATATAAGATTTCTATCATTATTTACAAATATGCAAAATTAAAATTATCTTATGTAATAGAAATCCATGTATCTTTCTTGTTGTTATGATTATGCTCGATTCAAGTTAGGGGAATTTCATGGCCATGAATGTTTGTTAGTTCATGCATGTTTAATTCAATTGCATTTTAATTATTTCACTTGCTCATGCATTTTCTTAATTAAGTTCCTTCCTGGGAGACTTATTCAATGGTTATTATGGGGATATGGCCTTTTTGGATTTGAATTTGAAATCCTTGATTAGGAAATTTAGATTTGAAATCTCAGCCCTATTTAAATTTAAACAATGAAATTTAGATTTGAAATCTCAACCCTATTTAAATATAAACAACGATATCCAGCAAATACCACTTAGCGTGTTATTTGAAGTCATTGAATGCTTATCACACGCCTAGGTGACATATCGCTTTGCATCCCACAAGTCCAGTATTGGAAAACAAAAATGACATCTTCAAAGTTGTTTTGTGCCACGTGTTAAGGCAGTCTATCACTTAAGAGGTCATGGGGCATATTAAAGTTATAAGGATTTTTTTAAGTGAGTTATAAGCATTAATAAGCATAAATGAATAGATAATATAATAAGTGAAAAAGTAGTGAAGTTTCTTATATTTGTCTCTTAAAAATGTTTTAGTGTAATAGTTTATGTAATACAAAGTAAAAATATAAACTAATTATAAAATACATAAAACTTGTAATAACCTATTACTTATAGTCTAGCTAAAAGAAAAAGAGAAATAATAGTGAGCTTTCATGCCTTTAAAATTTAAAGTAGAATTAGACAAATCTAAGTCTCAATAATTGTTGACAATCTCACAAATGTAAATTGAAGTTTTAAAAACCTTTCAAAAATAATTTGATGAATAAAAGTTGTGGCATATTATTCCTATCCATAATAGTGCAAAGCATGATTGAATTAGAATACACACTCTTTTCTAAACAATAGAGTCTCAAATCTATCTAATATAAATTAATTCATTTACTTAAACAATAATGATAATAATAAATTGTATTTATGATTACATAAATATAATGATGTTGTTATATTAAAATTTGAAGTCAAAACCATCTATCATTTAATTGATTTTAACTTAGACAATAAAACAAAAATATTATATGATTAGATAAATAATGTTTTTATATTAAAAATAATAGTTTATTTAAAATTTGAAGACAATATATATATGCATTATTTTAAAATGTGAAGATAATGATATCACTTTTGGGTTTAAAAAATTATTTAAAAAAAAATGTTGACATAAATAATACCAATGGTTTACACATAAACAAATTATACCAATGGTTTACACATAAACAAATTAACATATTTCATAATAAAATGTAAATTAATTGGATAGATTTGCAATGCTTTATTCAAAAAATACAAGATACATATTGAGGAATTTATAAACCCTAAACAATATTGTTTACTTGTCCATATTAAATGTAAATAAAATGTGCATGCAAAACAACATTTACATAAAGAACAGTATACATATCCAAAGCTTATAAACCCAAAAAAATATTGTCCATTTGTCTTTCATTTACTCTTTTCATCTTTGATCAACTAAAATAAGAAAATCTATAAATGCATTTGTTTTTTAACATCAATTGAATGGACTAGTCTCTTTATACAATATAGTGGAATCCATACACTCTCTTATCAATTATCAATTAAATGTAATAAATATTCATATACGAATTATGTTTTATCTTTATATACAATTTATGTTGTAATTAATGTCAATAAAATGAATTAATTTGTTTTTACAAATTAATTTAGTTTATAAATGTTATTCAATTTTAGTTTGATTGGGTTTGATCAAAAAATATTATTGGATTTGGTAAAAAAATATTGTAATAATTTAGTTTTAATTGGGTTTTATTGTAATACTTTAGTTTTAATTGGGTTATTCAATTTATTGTAATACTTTAGTTTTGATATTGATATTTTGAATGTATTGAATAATTTATATATAAATTGTAAATGCATAGTTATAATAGTGGGAGTCAAGCTATGGGAATTTAAATAAATGATCTATTTTATAAATAATATAAATTTGAAACTCAAAGCCAAGGCTTAATTAGCGAATGGCTAAGCATGTATGATGCAAATATATTTATATGGAGTGTGTGGTAGGTTTTCCATGGTGAACTCAAATTATGTAAAATTAATGCTAAAATATAATGTGGCATCTAGATTCCACTTAACTGATCAAACTGAAGTGTGAATTGAAGAGAATATTCTCCCTAGAAGAATATTATTCCTAAAATATAGGAGATTGAATAATGACTAATAAACATAGGAAAAACCTTAGAAAAAAAAATCCTAGGTGTGTGTGAAGTAACTCCAACACCCCCCTTGAACATCACTATGGTAAAAATAAAGAATGGGTCCTCACAATGAGGTCATGTTAGGTACCCAAATACAAAAGATACACTGAAATAAATGAGGAAAGAGGGAAAACCTCATGGGAAACCCCCCCCTTAAAGTAAAATGTATTTAAAAAGAAGAACTGGCAGTTGCTAGGAAATTGTGTCCTTCACTCCAAGACGAATTCGCAGAGAATGAAACTTCTTCTCAGTGAAGGTATTGGTGAAGCTCTCTGCAATCTGTTCTGCTGAAGGAAAAAATTGTAGGTCGATGATACCCTCATGTATTAAGTCCCATATGTAGTGCATGTGGATCTCGATGTGCTTCGTCCGCTGCCTCTGAACTGGATCTTTGCAGAACTTCAGAGTGCTTTGGTTGTCATACCAAATGATGATCAACCGATAAAACTGAATGTCCAACTCAGTGAGAAAATGTTATAGCCACGTAGCTTGAGTGGTTATGTTAAATACCCCTCTGTACTCTACCTCGGTTGAAGATAGAGTAATAGCAGCCTGCTTCTTGTTCGACCAACATATAGGCCTGGAACCAAGACTTAGTGAGTAACCACATGTGGACTTGTAATCAATGCTATCACCAACCCAGTAAGAATAAGTGAACCTGATGAGGTCCAATGTAGAGTATGTTGAATATTGAATCCCAAATATGATGGTTCCATGTACGTATCGAAGGATATGCTTTGCAACCTTTCAATGTAGCTCATGCAACTCCTACATGAACCTAGAGACTGCTACAACTGCATAGGAGAGGTCTAGTCTGGAGTGTGTGAGATACAACAAGCTCCCCACTAGTGTTATGTACAATGTGTTGTCAACCAGTGGGGTGTCCCCACCATCCTCAATTGTGACTCCTGATAGGAAAGGAGTCGAGGCAGACCTGCAGTTTGTCATGTGAAATCTCTCAACGAGATCTCGTGCATACTTTCCTTGAGACAGTTTGATGCCTGATGTATCCTGACTGATCTCGAGTCCAAGGAAGAAATGTAGCAGACCCATGTCCGTCATCAATAACCTGTCATGTAGAATCCTCTTGACTACAACAATCGCTAAATTCGAGCAACCGATGATAAAAAAATCATTAACATATAGAACTAGGAGTAGAAGTGAATCAACTGTCCTGAGCATGTAAACAATTGGGTCTGATTTACAATGTACAAATTTCTGTAACAACAGGTAGGAGTCCATCTTGGCATACCATTCCCTCAGAGTCTACTTGAGGCCATGGAAAGACTTCTTTAGTCGATAGACCAAAGATGAATCCTGCATAAATCCTTGGGGTTGCGCCATATAGATCTCCTCAGAGAGATCGTCGTGAAGAAATGCATTCTTCATGTCCATCTGATGGACTTCCCATCCCTTGGTTTATGCAATGGAAAGTTACAAATGTATGGAATCCATCTTCGCTAATGGAGTGAAGGTCTCATCATAGTCAATGCCATGCACCTGCTGAAAGCCTTTGGAAACAAGCCTAGATTTGTATCTGCTAATCTATCCATCCATTTTGCTCTTCGTCTTGTAGACCCATCTGCACCTGACAAGTTTCCTTCCTGAAGGAAGAGGAACCAGATCCCAAGTCTGGTTCTCAAGGAGGGATTTTTACTCCTCCCACATAGCGGATTCCCAAAAGGAATTTCCAACAACCTCGCCATAAGATTGTGGATCTAAAGACTGAACCAAGAAAAGATGCTTTGGTGGCAATGGTTCAATGGCAGTGAGTGAAAGAGGAGGCTCCTCGAAATCATATTGAGTCCTCCTAGTATCAGTTGGATCCCCAACAAGATCCCCTACATCCTGAAGAGTACTCTGGGCCCACTTGAGCCTCCACTCTGGATCTTCATCTGCATATGGATGCATTGAATCTGCATTTGACTGTACTGACTATGTATCTGGATCTTTTGAATCCTCTGAATCAGAACCCTCATATGAAGAAGGGTTGGCATGTGCATTCTCATCATATCTGATAGGTGGAAGAACAAAGGTGTCTGCATGCGGCTGTTGAGGTAAATGTGAGGCACTTTCCTTGAATTGGAAACTACGCTCAATGATGATCCAGTCCAAGAAAAGATCAATGAGTCTATATCCCTTCACATCATTGAGGTATCCAACAAAGATACACTTTGTGCTTTGTGGATCAAGTGCCTTCCTCTTCTTAGAGGGAATCCTGGCCCATGCACGTGAACCGAAAATACGGAAGTGGGCCACTTCCGGTTTAAGGCTGCTCCAAGCCTCGTAGGGGGTTTTATCCTTGACATATCTACAAGGATATCTGTTTTGGATGTATGTTTCACAATTCAGTGGTTCAACCCATAACATCTGTGGAAGTGACTTTTCCTGTAGCATGCAAGATGCCATCTCTTTTAGAGATCTATTTTTCCGCTCAGAAACTTCGTTTTGTTGCGGAGTATAGGGAACCATGTGCTACAACTGAATCCCTACCTCATGACAAAGATTTTGTATCTCATGGTTGACATACTCTCCCCCATTATCTGTTCGAAGTACTTTGATTTTATTTCCTGATTGTGTCTCAACAAGGGCTTTGAAATCTTTGAGGTGTTGAAAGACCTATGATTTTTGCCTAATAAAGAAAATCCATATGAAGCGTGAGAAATCATAAAAAAAATGAGCATGTACTTTTCTTTCTAAGTTGTTCCATATATCTAAAATTTAAATGCCTGAACCTTTTGTTCCATATCCTACTTCTTTCATCAGCATGGGTAAGCAGTAATGCAGAATCTGGTTCAATAAATTCAGAAAATGTGTAGAGTCTAGATTGATGATTTACCTCACCAGTAGCAACCTTGAAATTGGTTTTCATGTCATAGATATTAATTGCATCAGGTGTTAATATGACTCTCTTTCTGGTGTTGGAGTTATTCATTTTATACATGGAGAGAAGATTGACACAAATTTTGGGAACATGCATCAATACATTCTCGAAGCTTCAGTGTGTGAGTTAAATCCTTCCTTTGCCGGTGACCTCGACTGGAGAGTTGTCCCCCATCATAATAGGAGGGACTTTTCATGCATTCAATTAATAATATAATTCTTTTATGGTAGCCACGTGGTGTGATGCTATTAAAAATACGATTCAAGCATCGGGAGAGGAGTTGATGTCAATCAAAGCATGGCTAGAATTTCCTTTCTTGGGATTCTGATCTTCTGGCTTCTTCTTCTTGGCACCCTCGGGGATGCAATATCCAAGGTTGTTTTGATGAAGTATTTGGGTCATTAGATCTATATTTTTCTTCATACGTGCAGATTTTGGATGGAATCCTTTATGGCAGTAAGTGCATTTCTCCCCTTTTCTTCCCTTTCCACCTTTGGATCTAGAGGCATCGTTGAAGGGTTTTGAGTACCCTTCCTTCTTTGGATTTTCATGTGATTTCCTTTTGTATTTGTATTTATATTTATGATATTGATTACCTCTGCCATATTTCACAGTAAGGGCATGCACCTTTGGGCCTTTTATTTTTCCCATGTTGATGAGCTTGTTTTTCTCTTGTGTCAAAGATTCAATAAAGTCCCCAAGAGAGGGAATCTTGCAGTAGGATCCAAAAGAAAATATAAATGAATGAAATGTGGATACAAACACTAAGTATTCCGGACAAAGTTTGGAGAGAATGGTGAGAATTATTTGGAGAACTATTTACTTAGATTTATCAACCCCGCAAGCCTTGAGTTGCAACAAAAAATCCTTGTATTTGGTAAAGAAATCTTGGATATTGTCGAATCTTTTTGGATCCAATGTGAGAAATTCCACCTCGATCATGTGTCCTCTCATATAATCATGTTTGAAAATAATCCCTTCCATGGTGGTTCAGGCTTCATTGGGGGTTTTAAAGGAGGATATGTGAAAGAGGAGTTCAGGAGAAATGAGACTACAAATTGTTCTGAACGCTTCATCCATTCAATTTAGATACTTGGATTTTTCTATGGATGATGTTGGTTCTACCTCTATGTTCATGGTTAAAATGTACAATCCTATGCTTCGAAGATGCATTATCATCTTCTCCTTCCATGCAAAGAAGTTGTAAGGTGTAAGAATGAATTCTTTTGGAAATTCCATTTTTCCGTTGTCTTCAATCTTCGGTACATGCAAAAATAATTTGGTGTGTATTTTCCCTAGCAGTTCGTCGGCTCTAATACCATGTAAATGTGTTGAACCTTCACATAATAGATCTAGCTGGGAATTGACATACACAGTTGCAAAGAAAATAGAAGAAAAGAGAAGAAGTAAAGAAAGAATGGAAGAATTATCATTAACCAAATGAATGAATGATAATTTACACTTGATATACTCTGTATAACTCGACCAATGCACACTGGAGAAGAATCCAATGTGCCATAGTGGTGGTATAGAGTGATATGGATACGCACCAACAATTACGAGAGTAAACTGCCACCTAGTCTAGTCTCTCGAGTAGTTACGGGAGTGAACTGCCACCTAGTTGAGTTAATTAGTCTATCAGTCTTTAGTTAACTGCCTGAAATAGATTGAAGTGAGGAGGATATAATGGAATCATGAGTAATGCGCTAGTCTGATGATGATCCCAAGGACAATGCGCATTAGCTGGTGATGATCCCAATACGGCATGGTGATAATACCAATGTGGCATCTATATTCCACTCAATTGATCAAACTAAAGTGTGAACTGAAGAGAATATTCTCCCTAGAGGAATATTCTTCCTAAAATATAGGAGACTGAATAATGAATAATAAACTTAGGAAAAACCTTAGGAAAAAGAAATCCTACGTGTGTGTGAAGTAACTCCAACAAAATTGTGGATTTATGCCCATGCTTTTGATCTAGAATTTCTTGATCTCTTTTTAAAGCAATGACCAACAAATTTAGGGAAAGATTTCTTGGTTGATGAAATAATTGAGGAATACCTTCCACTTTCCCAATGACTGTGAGAATTTTTTGATTTTTTATAAGACCACTATGATGGAGACAAACCAACTTCTGTCCTTTCAATGGATTGAGGATTGAAAGAAATTTTAGCTAATATAGAAGAGAACCTTTCATGTTATTGTGTTTCCAATGACGAACAAGATGATGATGTATCATACTTGGATGATCAGGAACCAATCACTGCACCACCTGAGTCATATGTAGAGTTCCATGAATATCAAGGTGAAGAGTAGTGTATTCAAGAGTGTTCATTGGTTCACTCCACTGACAATGATCAATTTCAAGAGAAAGAACCACAAGTCAACCATGTAGAAATCCAGAGACTTCATCCTTGCATCTCCCAATAATTGTTCAAGAACAACTTGATCAAGTACCATTGCAACAAGGGGAACAAATTTTGGTTCAACCATAGGATGACACCCCTTACATTTTTCCTATGATCCCACATTCAAATTTTGTTCTTCAGGAGGATCTTTTGACTGATTAGTGCTTGTATATCAATGTTCGTCATGATCCAGTTTACTTGATAATGATGGAGGTATTTCAGGAGGTATAGTCTAAGAGTTTTGGATCTCATGCATTCATTCTTATTATTGTTAAAATACCATGTTTGAAATTCCAACCAACAACCTTCAGTTATTCCTTCAATAGAAAGTACATCAAGGCATCTTTCCGACATATGATATTTCATGATTGGTTGGATTGGAAGGTTGACTATGTTGATCTTTCCATTTTAACATATCACCTAGCTACATGGTTACATTGGTCCTTCAAGTATGTTGATTGATCATGGAAATTGTAAGGTGAAGTTTTTGGTTTTTGGGTAATAGTTGTCTAGTTTCCTTTCATTTCCGCATGTCATTTTCAAATTTCAATATTTCTGATTTTTATGTTTTAGGAAAACAATTTAACCATTTGGTTAGGATATTTTTCCTTTCATAGTTATCCATTCTCAATCCTAGGTAAGAGTCGCTGAATTTTTCCTTGTTACATTAGCATGTGGTCGTGTCTTGTGATGTATTTTTATCCTTACATTACTTTATGGTTGGTTCAAAGCTCTAATGTCCTTACATATATTTATTGAGTCTTATGTTGTCTTATCATTAGAGTGATCTGGATGAGGGTCATTTTTTTAATATTCCAAAGCATTGAGTCTATGAAGAAGGGTAGATTTGAAGAGACATAGGAGAGTCTCGAGTCATCTTATGTTTTGTCTCTTCACTACTTTCCATTGAGTCCTCTACTTTGAGTCAATTGTCCCCCTCATCAAGTGGTAGGGACATGGTACCATACATCCTATATCTTCTTGAGTATTACATCGTGATGAGGGAAGAGTTTCCATCATTGATTTTATTTTCAACAGATCATCTTCATCGACTATGACACATTATATGGGGTTGATCTAGAAGTAGAGAAACTTGATGGTCATTAGCCTCATTGGTAGCTATTTCACATTCAACAAGGTTGAGAATTATTGGGCCTTGACTGAATGATCCTTGTCATTGTTTGAATTCAACATATATTTCAAAATGAAATATTGTGCTTGTACCTTAGGGCCCATTGACATTATTGGTGAGTTTCCTTCACACTCAGAAGGTGTTTACATTATTGACATTTGATTTAGTGAATCTCTCCCATGTTTTACATGTACCACAGGGGAAGTGTACATGGTAGGTGGTATTTGTTGAAAACCTCTTACCCCAACACCTAGGTATCTTGTTATATAATGATTTCCTTACTGTAAATCATATTATCAACTCACAAAACAAAAATACACTGCTGGAATATTCAATTCAAATAAATATATCGAAACAAAAGGTGGAAACCAAATCATGCACACATAAACACCAATATTTTTGGGAAGATACCCCTAGAAAACCAGTGCTGAGAATAATTTTATTATGCTAAAATTAGGGCTCTTGTAATAGGAATAATGGCCCACTGAGAAAAATGCAAATACAGAAAAACTTGACAAAGTCTAATCTGTTGTATGACCCAAATCTACGTGTTTTTCGAGGTGTATGCATTTGTCCCTTTTTCAGACCTGTGTACATGCACTTGTCTCCACTATTACCCATGTACATTCACACAAAGACCATAATAAAATATTTGTATGGCTCAACACTTCCTTGTGGCTTCACTCTGCTGAAAACCACTTGAAAATACCTTTGTTCTCTATTCTCCTTAACTGCTCTCTATATGGAATTCCTTCTCCACCTATCCAAGATCTCCTTGAATCATATTCCTTTGTGATTCAACCCTCATTTTCTTGTCAAGTTTCTTCTCCTTTACCCTATCCTTTATTTTATAATCTTGAGTTATAGTCTAACCCTAATCTATAAAGTGATTGAAGTATGAGATTAATTCTCATCTCACTTGAGATCAACAAATATTATTTAATTCACTAATTCTAATTATAACATTTACTTAAATAAAAATCAACTTACTAATTAAAATCACTTTACTTTAATAATTACTTTAATTAAATTAAAGTCAAGGATATAAGGATTTGGACGATTTCCACATGTCTAGACACATAGACCTATGCAAAAATACTTGTCTGATGCTACCATGTTGAACACTCCCTCTTAGCAAGGAAGGTATTATGCACCAATCAAAGTTTGTATTTGAAGTACACAAACTTCCCTTTCAACAAGAGTTTGGTCATAATATCTACAACTTTCTCATTTGTGGAAATATACTAAAGCTTCATTTCTCCCTTCTGGATCCTATCTCGAATGAATTGGTACCTGATCTCAATATGATTGGACATGTCACAGGATATTGTATTCTTAGAGAGTTTGATACAACTCTGATTATCATAGTATATCATTGTAGGCTTGTTCCAGGTGGGTATTAGTGGCCACCCACATATTCCAATTAGCTCCTCTTGACAGTTTTTAGTTCAACACGTACTTCTGTACTTCTTTGTAATTGTGCGTTCTACACTTCCAGGGTTTTCTGAAGCCCTACACATATTCCAAGTGGAGACTGGTGGCCTTCCACCTAATCCAACTGGCTTATTTTGGAATTTTTCATGTCAACACATATTTATGTATTTTGAGGGTCGTTTTGGGGCCCTAAACAATGTTTTTTTTTTACTTTCCACAGTCAAACTGTAAACATAGTCAAATTTTCATAGCATAATGTGTATTTCTCGAAAATCCCTTTTCAATGGGCTATCACACGCCTACAACGGAGGTCGTATGCAAACGTTACGACCCTGATAAGTTGAGGTACCAACTTACCCAGCGGGGCCCACATAACTTTTGGCGTTTCATCTCCTAGGGTTAGGTTTTTGGATGTCTAGGGTTTTGGCATTCATGAGTGATGTTAAAAAGGCCTCTGGGGCCTCATTGTAATCATTCTTTTCAGAAAAATGTGTGTAGCAGCCACATCTCTTCTAAGAGATAGCTACCACCATTCGAGAAAGTTGTTTTCAGTTTTGCAGTTTTACAGTTTGATCCTATTTCATTTATTCAATAGAAGTTATTGTTCACTAGATATATGATGTTTCTCTATATATATATGTTATTTTATTAAGTCTATTAGTCAATTCATTCTGTCCATAAATCCAGATCAGTGGTATCAAAGCGGTCTGCTCTTCATTTATTTTTCTTCTTCCATGTCCCCGACAAGATATGGGTACAAGAAGTTGGGACTCAAACCAATCGATCCTTTGTAAGATTGTTATCGCCGAACCTGACAACAACCCATATGGGATGAAAATAAATATGATGGAGCAGGAGATCCTTTTAAAATGTTGCTCGAGGAATCCCTTGCGTGACAAAGGAATGAAATGATGCACAACTTTGCACAAATACTTCGATGGTTGCCCATAGGAGAAGCATCTTCATCAAGCGGCCATGCAAACCCCTTCAAGGTACATGTAAATTTTGATATTCCATTATTTTAAGGACTGATAGATGCAAATGTTGTATATAAATGGTTGAATCTGCTTGAAGGGTATTTTTCGATCCACAATTTTTTCGATAGGGAAAATATTACTTTTGCACTCCTCAAGGTCATCCCTCATGTTAAGGATTGGTGGGATACTTACTCTGAACAAAGGTCCATATAGGAATATGTAATATTTTCAGTCTCCCCCACATGGGATTCCTTCAGGAATTTCATTAAAGAACAATACTACCTTGTTGGAAGCTACGAGGACCAATACACAATATGGACCACCCTATGCCAGGAAATGGACCAGACAATACCAGATTTCACCAATATTTTCCATACCCTGCACACCAAATTGGGTATCAAAGACTCTGAGCATCATCCCGTGCTCAAATACCGCGACTGTTTGCATAGATACACTAAAAAATAAATGGAGTTTTTGGCCATCACATCATTGGGTACGACTTATAGATATCTTGTCAAGATTGAGCAGAAATTTAAGCAAAAGAGGTGAGAGTCTGTATCTGTAAAATCCTCAGAGCTGAAGCAGGGAAAAGGAAGCCCCAACCCACATAACAAGGGATAGAGCAATTATGGCCACTCTTAGGAAAACCAGTCCAAGCCACAACACAAGAAGGGTAATGAGAATTCAAAGAAGAACACATGAAAATGATGTGAATACCATAAAATCCCATGGGACAACACCGAAGAATGTTCCTCCAAGAAGTCACTTATGGATGAGTTGAAAGATTCCGATTTAGGGGATGATTCTGACTCTGAATCAAATCCATAAGGAGGGAAGCGAATTATCGATGTTGAATCCAGTGCCATTGTCGCTACCACCAAAGTCCAGCCAAGAGAACCAGGAGAACTAGAGGAGGGGGAACACCTCTTTCACTCGCATATGTGGGTAAAGGGGAATATGATTAATTCATTTTCGACAGCGAAAGTCATAAGAAACTAATCTTAGCAGAGGTTTTCAAGTGGTTGGACCTGCCAATGACATCGCACCTGTAACCCTAGACCATCGGTTGGCTTCGCCAAGGAAGAGATATTTGTGTCATCCAACAATGTCGTCTTCCCTACGACATCAAGCCTTTCAAAGACAAGGTGTTGTGTAATATTGCTCCCATCAAAGTTTGTGATGTTCATTTAGGAAAACTTTATTTGTGGAAGCAATATGTTGTGTATGAGTCTAGACCCCATAGTGTTATTTTTACTTTGGATAGACAATTATACAGGATACCAGAGGTAGAGTCACTTAGCGCTATTTCTTTAATCTCTGCTAAGTAATGTAGTAAGGTCAATTAACAGAATGGGAAGTTCATCTTCTTTGTGATCCATTCTCACAATAAGAAGAAGGTTGCTGCCACATTTTCATGATCAGGATTTTCATGATCACGTACCAAGTAAACCAGCCTCACTTCCCTGTATAATCTTCAATGTTCTCCACCAAACAAAGGTATGGTAGCATAACTGAAATCCATTTGTAGTGTTCCTCCTACTTTCTTAGCCCATGATATTGACATAAGCATCCCAAATTTAGGAGGTATTTCAGCCACAATTACATCCAACCCCACACTTTTCATAGGTAATTGAGATAAAGTAACAACCATGTTTTTAATGGCTCCCATAAATTTAACTTTCCTAGAGTCAAATGAATATAAGTTTAGATAAGGCTTAATGATATCTAAACCTAATTCATCCATTACCACTTTTGGCATGACATTGTGTGAATTTCATGAATCCATTAAACAATTATGCAATATTTTGTCATGAATGTTCAGAGATATGTAGAAGGGAGGAGAAGCATCAGACCTATCTTCAATATGAGGTCCAATGATTATGGCATGGTTTTCATATTCAAGATTTATAGTACCTGAAAAAGTAACATGAACAGGAGGCTGCAATGCTTTGAGAACATATTTTCTAAAAGGATCAGTTTTCATCAATTCTACCATAGGTGTGGGGATTTTAATTTTATTAATTTTGTTTTCCAAATTGAAAGAAGAAGTGGGCTTCTTAGTTTCCTTCACCTAGGTAGTTCTAACCTTGATAGGTTTCTTTGGTTGTTGATCAATTTTAACTCCTGAACTTTCTTTACTGACCCCTGATTTAACTGAAGCATTAGTCTTTTTAGTTGGAACATGTATATCCACCTTTGGTGTATTTGATCTAGACCTAAGATCATATTTTTTCCTTTTAGATTCTTTCTAGATAATTTCTTCAACATCCTCTTCCTCAAATTGATTTAATATAAGAGCATCCTCATAATATTGTTGTGTCAAATGAGTGGGAGGTAATTCTATATCATTTAAATGCACTGTAGAATCTTCTTCAGTGTCCTCAATTTCTTAAACTTCCTCCATTGCTTTGTTTTGAAAAAGAGGCAAAACTTTCTGATCTTCTTCATTTCTCCTTTCTCTGGGAAAAACTTGAGGGACATTGTTAGGCCTCCTAAACTGGTTAGGATTTTTGTATCCACCTTCATGTGTAGGTATGCTAGGCTATTTTGTTTCCATATTCATCCTAGCCATTTTAGATGTCAAGGTTTTCAACATTTTGGCCATTTAATCCATCTTAGAATTAGATGTTGTATGAGAAGAAGAAGGGAGTTCTTCTCTTTGGTTTTTCCTATCTCTATCACCCCTAGACTTCAATTTCTCTATTGCTAGTATGTTAGATTTTACTTCAATGGTTGCTTCCTACATCAGAATCAGAGTAGCATACCTTGTTTCTCTCAACAACAAAGAAAAATCAGTATCAAAGGCATTGGGAAAGGCAATTTTGGCTGAAGTTTCTGTGGGTTTGATTTCATCTAGAATTTTACTATACATGTTATTAAATCTTTTAGTAAAATCAGATATAGATTCTCCTTGTTTCATTTTCAAAGCACCAAACTCAGTGATGTAATACAATTAGTCTTTATTATCTCCCCGTTGTCTTAAAAATGTATCATCCAATGCATAATTATCAACAATTGAATTGGGAGGAAAGATTCTAAACCATTTCCTTGCCTCTCCATCTAAAATCTACACAAAAAGTCTCATCCAAACATCTACATGCTTCGCATTAAAATTATCTACAAAACTATATAAAGAGTTTAAGTGTTCTTCAGCAGTGACTTCTCCCTCTCCATTGAATCTTGGAAAATACTTCATATAATCATTAGGTGGGAAGGCATACATGACTTGTGGTAAATTTAATGGTGCATATCTGGCTACAACAATTGCATCCATCCTATTCACAACCATATTTATCACAGTGGGTGTTTGAACTATAGGAGTGAGCATAACTGATGGTGTAGAAAGATAGACAATTCCTTGGGTGGAGAAACTTAATTGAGATGATATAATTTTTTGATCTTCAACTAAAGAAATCAAAGGTTTCTTATCTGCACCAAAGTAGGTTGAAGGTTCCAGAAAAAGAGGTTTTTCAAAGGAATAATAATGTGGTCTATTCTCTCCAGAAGAACTGGATTGAGGTGATGATGAGAGTGTAACTAGTTCACTTTTAATATCTTTGGGAAAGTCTCTCAAAGCTTCAACTACAAATAATGTATTTGGTTATTCTTCTTCAATGAACTCAATAAACAATTTCCATTGATCTGAATTCAATTATGAGATAGTTGAAGGGAAAAAAACAATTGAAGGTTCAACAATAGGATTTATTTCACTCTCAGGAATAACTTATTCAATTGGAAAGATGTTGACAGTTTCAGAAGACTTTCCTTGAGTACTTGTAGAAGAAAAAAATTATTTTGAAAGAGAGGACTTTCCAGGAGTGTTTTTATATTTTCTCAATAGATTTTCAGGATCTGACACTGCTAGAATAGGCTTAGGATCTGGTTTTTTTCTGGTCACTTGTTTCTTTGTAGAGGATGAAGAAGTTGGAGGATTTTTAAGTCCTTTGACTTCTCTTTTAGGAGACATAATTACTATAGAGGAGTTGCCAGGTGAAAAATACACAGTCTCATGTATTTTTCCAAATTCTTGTCCACCATCAAGATTTAGATCTGATCTTGTCATTCTCCCAAGTAAAATATCTTTGTTCCTTCGTCCCCAAAAACGACTCCAAAAGATGATAGTCCCTAAAGTTGCACTTGACTGTGAGAGGGAAAGATAAGGCATCATCAAGTTATTGCAATGGTAATTTTTAAGGGTTTTCTGAATAGGTTTTTAGAAAATGGTTGAAATTTGGTTCAAGGATTCAAATAAACATATAACTCAATGTAAAAGCAAGTAAACATCCCACTGGTTTAGTAAATGGTAGTCACTTTAATAGATCAGATAGTAAGGTAAATAAAGAAAGGAAGGTATGTGAGTATCTAGTTTGTCAACTCACACATGGATTTCTTATTTCAACATATCATTAAGAAACAAGAATATGTACTTGAAAACAATCTTAATTATGAACAAAACAATAAAATGTTCATTGTGTCACCCACAATCAAGAAATCATATGCGTTGCAACAAAATAAATGAATTCAAGTAAGAAAAGAAACAGATAAAGATATGAAAGAAGATTTGACCATCAACATGCCTTTGCCATTTAGTGCCAATATGAAAAATTGTCTTATCTTATAGTGGAGTCTTTACAAAATAGCCCTTGAATTCCCCAACTAATCGACCTCTATACAATCTTTCTCATGTATTTTTAAAGCACACAGAGTATCCTTGTAGATCCTATTTTCTAGTTTACAGTTTTACAATAGGATCTTGTCAATGACTATTTCTTAGGAGAATAAAGCTCATATGAGCACTTCTAATGCCTATATTGTAGTAGGCTCAACAACCAATATGAATATAGATTAGGAAACAATTTTATAAAATTGGAAAATCCCACAAAAATAGGAATACAATCTTGTTGAGTTGATTCATTTGAGATACCAAAAAGTTCTATTTGAACCAAACACTATGAACCAAACTGCTCATCTTTACTTTCTGAGTAATAACATCGAACAATCAAAATTGAGGCAGAATATCCTTGAATTGTCATGGTATGATGATTGCAGTAGCCTTGGTGTCTCTCTATTTGAGCTTAGTTGTTAGCACAACATTATGCCAATATAACCTTATATTGGATTCTCTTACCTCTTTAAGCAATGCCTTTTGCTCCTCTTCCTTTTGAAATCTTGTATCTTTTCTTGATGTTTAGCATTCCATTGCTCAACAAAAGATTTTTCTTTCTTTAATTTCTTAATCATACTCTACAACTCCTTTACTCTGTCTTTTTCTTTCCTTGCTTCCACTTTGAATTATGGATATTCCTCTACTGGAGCAGGTAAGTTAAGATCTATAGAAGCTTGGGGTTTTCTTAGTTTAATTACATATTTTGAAGATAGCCCATAACTAAGGTCTTATTCTTTAGTGCTGTCAGAGTCTCTGGTTTCTGGAAGATGTGGCAGTTGGTCTATTTCTAGAAAAATATCATTTCTCTCATCATTAACTACATCTGTGCCTTTAAATATAGATTCTGATATTGAAGCTGACTTTGTAGTTTCCTTGGTCACAGATCTTCTGGAGTATTGTGCAATCTTCTTTCCCTTTTCTTGTTTCTTCTTATGTTCTTTAGATTCCTTCTCTGTCCTGTGTAAAGAAGATGCCACAACCTATTTTTTGAACTCCTTCTTAAAATCATTTGAATTGTATTCTATGATTATGAGGTTCTCCTTCTTGATGGAAGGATGAAACATGGCTTTTGAATTCAGTCTAAATTTATTGGCAGCTCTGGTAGAATTTATTCTGGGACATTCAGGTACATGTATTTTCTTCTTACTCTGTTTCTTACCTTTTGCAGTATTCTTTCCTGTAGGTTGTTTCTTCTCTTTAACTAGAATTTGAGATGGACTTGTGATGTAATCTCCATGTTCATCATGACCCTGGAACGTTGAGAAGAAGACGAAACAACCAACATCCTTGAATTTTTGGGCGATCTGAGGAAATTCTTTGAGAAATTATGTACCTTCAAGTTCCAATCTGGTTATCTGGCCACTCTTTTTGGGCGCCATATCACTGATACAATCCTACAAAAAATTGTAAGAAGGTTGAGGGTCTAATCTCCAACTTTCGAGGGCTATTGAAAACTAAAAGTGATCTCTTTACCTGCAAACCATGTGTAGAATAACAAAGATACTAAAATAGGCAGATAGCAATTTCATTCATATGGAATGATAATCGGGGATGTTGATTTGATGTTGAGGTGGCGACGACAGCTTAATCCTTTGAATTTAGTTGTCATCATAAGAATAGAAACCTGAAATAGATCATAAAGATATGTGCAGATCCTCTAATAATGATTTAAAACATTAGAACACGATCTGGGCAGGGTGGTGCATGCATAATGAAGCATACCCCTTACCTCGGCAGGGTCCGTCGACCTCCTGGTCAAGGATCGCACTAATTCTCTGAGCTGAAGCAGCTCTTTGATTCCCTACTCAAATCCCATGAACAAAATCCACAGGTCCTATTATGAAACTCCGCCTACACAAACAAACACTAGTCATGAGTTCCCTCCATGTGACCACTACCCATGACCACAAGCCTAACCAAAAGGCACTTCGCGTTTCGCGATTTCAGGACTTCTACGTATGAGTCACCCCGACTCCTCCGATTCTCGAAACTCTGAAAAGGGCTTAACGGATGCTAGATCCTTTCCTTAAATTCCATGACCATGACCCGAGGCTCAACTCTCAAGCGCGTCGGGGGTTCGCGTATTGGAACTTTGCGTTTCATGAATTTGGAGGGTCGCTCGCCTCCCTGCTCCTGATCCTCGATATCCCATAATGCCGATATTTTGGAGCTCCAAATCAATGGCTCGCGCTCCTCTAGATTTGACAGCCACTAACAAATCACAAACTTGGGCCTCGCGAGTTCTCACGATTCTACCCTTTGACCTTTCCCTCCTACGAGTCGACGAAATGTTGATCCCTCACCACGTGTCCCCTTTCGATGGATGGTCCTGATGATTTTGGGACTTGGGACTTCCATGGAAAATCAAAAGTCCACATTATCTCCTTGATCCATGGCTACGATCAAGTCATGAACTCGGGTTTCATGAGTTCTTATAATTTTTCCCTTTGACTTCTCCGAGTCGCGAGTTAGCGAAATGATGAACTGATGCCACCTGTTCTCTGATGATGGACGGTCTCGATGGTTTTGGGACTTCGTGTTTCACAATATCCACTCTCGTGTGCAACTCCAATGACGTTAAATCTTGTGCATGTTCCCTGAATCGAACGATTGTTGGCGCGCGCTCCCAGATCCTACGGCTGAGATCTGTTTCCTCCTGCGCGCTCTTATGGGTGTCTAGAAGTGAGATTCAATGGTCCAGATTTCCTCCTTTGCAGCTGACCTAGTGGTTGCCGACGCTCCTCCTCTTGAGCTTTTAATTTCTTCCTGACTTGAAAGATTTCCAATGTTTCAAAGGCCTCAGCCTTCGATTGTCCTCCTGTGATCCCGATTGTTGGGTCTCGACTTCTGCTTTCCCTCCTGAGATTTTTTCAATGAAACTTGACCTCAGACCTGCGCACACTTGCGCTCTATGTGCAACTTCGTGCTACCTCCCCTGAGCTTGTATGTGGCTTGGACCTCGAAGTGTCTTGACCTTCTACTTTTTTATAATGAACTTTATATGCAAAGGTACTATTCCTCCTTATCTTACGAACTTGAAATAGTTTTCTTCCCTGCACACTCCTTGTGCTCGACAAACCTTCAACTGGTTGTATTCAACACTTTGTCTAAGTGTTGGCCTGGTGCACTCCTTGCATAGGTATTCCTCTAGAGTGTTCAACAACTCTGTCTCCTTGAGCTTCAACTGCTCGGACCTCAAAGGTATCTGTCCCTTCTATCCCTCGAAGAGATGCAAGTTCCCTCTTGGCAACTTCCTCTCAAGCACTCCTTGTTGAGATTGTAGAGTATTCAGTAACTCTGTGAGAGTCTTCCTCCCGGATACTTCCCTTATCTCTGAACTTGAAATAGAGTTCTTCTTGTGCACTCCTTGCACTCACTCAATGCCCAACTAGAAGAGCTTCACAAAATCCTCAGTGATTCTATCTCTTTATGCCTTCCTCTGCACAATCTTCAACTCTAGAGTATTCAGTAACTCTGAGGCTTCTTCCTGATTCTATGATTCCTTTGGTGCGCCCTCTTGGCATGTTCTTGGATAAATTCCACAGAACTCATATGTGCACTCTTTGCACTGGCTCACAGAGTCTTCAACACTTTGTCATGCAACCCCTTGAATTAAGCCACAAAGAACCCAGACTGAAATCAAAGAACTCTCACAGGCAACGAATTATGTCTATCCCTGTAGATGGAATCTAACATACATCTACAACATGAATTCATAAGCACATAAAAGATGACATTCATCAATTACACATAAACACACAAAGAATCTCATGCAGGAAAAACTGCTCTTTTTATTAATATGAATGTCCAATTAAAATATCGCTGAGCTCGGACTGCAACAGAGTCTCGATTCTCTCTTTCTTTTCTAACATAATCTACCTAATGAATCTAGATACAAATATCTTTTTACAAAATGGGCTCCTCAAGCTCTTCCCTCCAAGCTACCTACTCTCATTAATTTACACTGAATTGCATTCAAGGGTTGTCTAGTCTGAATCGGATCTAGATCTTATCAATTTGTCAACCATTAAAGGTGACTCTATCTACATCCTGTACAAAGGCAATGATTTGTCTCTTCCAACCTTACAAGAATTTAATTACAATTTAAAATTTTAAAATGAGAGGGTTGGCGCCTCTCCCTTCCTTGAATGTGCATTGAATGTGTTGTCTCGCTGGTGTGTTGCTGGGTTGGAGTGATGCTCCTGCATCATAATCCACTGTTGTGAAAAATTCATGAGCTCCTACTCATGAGCTTCCCAACTCTGTTGAAATCCACCTGGATCCCAAACTATTCTTTGGAGTTATCCATTTGCTCCACTTATTTTCCGTTGTTGCTCCTGCTTCTTCCCCACTGCTATGGCAGGTTCCCTTTTTCTCAGCTTATCCTTGCTGGAAGTCTCATGTTCTGACCTCAAAATCAACCTTTTGATTTCTTCTATCTCCCTGTCCAACTATTCCAATGGCTGGCTCTCTTTATGTAGTCTGCTCCGCTGCACTCCCTCCTCATTGATGGGAAGATCAACTTGATCCCCCTTTTGATTTTCTCCATCTCTTGTGGCCTTATCTTACCACCCTATTGCAGAATTTAGTTCTTCAGTCTCATCACTGATCTTCTTCTCAGCTTCCTCCTCTAACAACTTGACTGTTAGTTCTCCAGCTGGCATATCTCCATCTTCCTCCAGCTGCTCCTTAGGCTGGTATGCTCCATCTGTCTCCAACTAGATTTTTTGGATGTGCTGACTTTTCACTATCACCCTTCTCTCTAGGGATTCCAACTCTTCACATAGATAAAAAAAAGTCCATGTTTTCTGCTTCCTCCTCTTCTGCAGGCTTCAGTGTTGTAGTCATCTCCTGTTTAGCTTCCTGGCTGAAAATTTCGAGAAATTTTGTTGAATTCTCTTTTCCTTCTGGTGGGGCAAACGTCGGTGTCTTCTCCTTCTCTTCTTCCTCTATGATAGTCATTGTTGGCTATCCTTCTTCTGATGTTGCATTTTCAACACATTCTCTTGCTTCAAATGGGTTGCTTGGTAGGAATATCTCAATTCCCCCAATAATCATAATACTCCTCTGATCCTCCTCTGTCAGCATTCCTTACTGATATGAACTCACAACTGAGTTCATCTTCTCTCCCT
Source organism: Picea mariana (assembly GCA_032191745.1). Lineage (NCBI taxonomy): Eukaryota > Viridiplantae > Streptophyta > Pinopsida > Pinales > Pinaceae > Picea > Picea mariana. Next base: position 11,770 of record JASDQU010013796.1, on the reverse strand, counting down.
TGCCCACCTGGAAATCTGGGATTTCTGCCCTGCCCTCCTGGTAGTTTATGAGATCCTCCAATGATCCCATATCATTGCCCACCTGGAAATATGAAATTTCTTCACTGCTCACCTGATAGTTTATGAGATCTCTGCTTGATCTCTTCTCATTGCCCTCTAGGCAACCTGAAATTTCCTCACTACTCACCTGGCAGTTTCTGAGACCCTTCTCTGATCTCTTCTCCTCATAATCATTAAGACTCTTCCCAGTTTCTTGCTCACATATGTGAACCATCTCCTCTTCACCTCTGATGTTTTCAACATACCTCAACCACACTCTCAATATCCTTTGTTGTCCTATGGCCAATAGTTTTTTAACTGACCACTTCACCTTCTTCTTCATGGGCCACTCATACACCCAATGCACTTTAGCATCCTGCTGCATTTTAAATGCAAGATTCTCTATTCATGCTCTGATATCACTGAGATCCTTATCCATCTCTACCTCCCTCCACCTGTAGTCTACAGACATAACATGGCTCTGATACCACTTGATGAAGACCCCTTACCTCGACAGGGTTTGCCGACCTCCCAGTCAAGGATCACACTAATTCTCTGAGTTGAAGCAGCTCTTCAATTCCCTGCTAGAATCCCATGAACAAAATCCATAGGTCCTATTATGAAACTCCGCATGCACAGAAAAAAATTGGGCGTGAGTTCCCTCCATGTGACCACTACCTGTGACCACAAGCCTAACCAAAAGGCACTTCACGTTTCATGATTTCGGGACTTCTACGTATGAGTCACCCAACTCCTTTGATTCCCTAAACTCTAAAAAGGGCTTAGCGGATGCTAGCTCCTTTCCTTAAATTCCATCGATGTGACCTTATACCATGACCCAGGGCTCAACTCTCAAGCGCATTGGGGGTTCGCATATCAGGACTTCGCGTTTCACGAAGTTGGAGGGTCGCTCGCCTCCCTGCTCTCAATCTCTAATATCCTGAAATGTTGATATTTCAGAGCGCCAAATCAACGACTCATGCTCCTTTGGATCTTATGGCCACTAACAAGTCATGAACTCGAGTCTCACAAGTTCTCATGATTCTACCCTTTGACCTTTCCCTCCTGCAAGTCAGAAAAATGTTGATCCTTTGCCACGTGTCCCCTTTCTATGGACGGTCTCGATGATTTCGGGACTTGGGACTTCGTTGGACAATCAATGGTCAACGTTCTCTCCTTGATTGACGGCTACGATCAAGTCACGAACTCGAGTTTCGCGATTTCTTATAATTTTTCCGTTTGACTTCTCTGAGTCGCGAGTCAGCGAAATGTTGATCTGCTCCCACCTGTCCTCTGATGATGGACGGTCCCAATGGTTTTGGGACTTCACGTTTTGCGATATCCACTCTCCTATGCAACTCCAACGGGGTTAAATATTGTGGATGTTCCCTGGATCCAACAACTGTTGGCCCATGCGCTCCCAGATCCTACAGCTGAGATTTATTTCCTTTTGCGTGCTCTTCTGGGTGTCTGGACGTGAGATTCAATGGTCCATATTTCCTCCTCTGTAGATGACCTAGTGGCTGCCAACGCTCCTCCTCTTGAGCTTTGAATTTCTTCCTGAAATGGAAGATTTCCAACATTTCAAAGGCCTCGAATTTCGATTGTCCTCCTGCGAGCACGACTGTTGGGTCTCGACTTCTGCTTTCCCTCCTAAGATTTTGTCAATGAAACTTGACCTCAGTCGTGTGCACACTTGTTCTCTACGTGCAACTTCATGCTACCTCTCCTGATCTTATCTGTGGCTTGGACCTTGAAGTGTCTCGGCCTTATGCTTCTTTCTACATGAACCTTGTATGAAAAGGTATTATTCCTCCTGAGCTTATGAACTTGAAACAATTCGCTTCCTTGCACACTCCTTGTGCTCCACCGACCTTCACCTGGCTGCCTTAAGCACTTCATCTGAGTGTTGGCCTGGTGTACTCCTTGCACAGGTCTTCCTCCAGAGTGTTCAAAAACTATGTCTCCTTGAGCTTCAACTACTCGGACCTCAAATGTCTATGTCCCTTCTATCCCTCGAAGAGATGCAAGTTCCCTCTTGGTGACTTCCACTCAAGTACTCCTTGTTGAGCTTGTAGAGTATTCGGTAACTCTGTGAGAGTCTTCCTCCTGGATACTTCCCTTATCTCTGAACTCAAAATAAATTTCTTCTTGTGCACTCCTTGCACTCGCTCAATGCCCAACTGGCAGAGCTTCACATAATCCTTAGTGATTTTATCTCTCTGTGCCTTCCTCTGAACAGTCTTCACCTCCAGAGTATTCAGTAACTCTGAGGCTTCTTCCTGAGTCTATGATTCCTCTAATGCACCCTCCTAGGACGTTCTTTCCTGAATTCCACAGAACTCAAATGTGCACTCTTTGCACTGGCTCACAGAGTCTTCAACACTCTGTCATGCAACCCCTTACATTAAGCCACAAAGAACCCAGACTGAAATCAAAAAACTCTCACAGCCAACGAATTATGTCTATCCCTGCAGATGGAATCTAACATACATCTACAACATACATTCATAAGCACATAAATGATGACATTCACCAATTACACATAAACACACAAATAATCTCATGCAGGAAAAACTACTCTTTGTATTAATATGAATGTCCAATTACAATATGGGTAAGCTCGGACTGCAACAAAGTCTCGACTCTCTCTTTATTTTCTAACATAATCTACCTAATGAATCAAGATACAAAGATATTTTTACAAAAGGGGCTTCTCAAGCTCTTCCCTCCAAGCTACCTACTCTCATTAATTTACATTGAATTGCATTCGATGGTTGTCTAGTCCGAATCAGATCTAGATCTTATCATCCTATCAACAATTAAAGGTGAATCTATCTATAGCCTGTACAAAGGCAACGATTTGTCTCTTCCAGCCTTACAAACATTTAATTACAATTTAAAATTTTAAAATGAGAGGGTTGGCACCTCTCCCTTCCTTGAATGCACGCTAAATGTGTTGTCTAGTTGGCGCATTGTTGGGTTGGAGCGATGCTCTTGCATCACATAATAATGATTATTCCTGGAACTGCAAGAATAATGCTATTCTTGCAACGCCTTTTCCAACTTGACAAAATTTGAAAATTCAAATGATGAAAAGACAATTGATGTGAAAGAAATCTTTCATACAATATCCTAATCTTTAAAAACTTCAAAATCATTTAAAATGTGCATAAAAATATTAAAAAATAAGATTTCAAGCCAAGAGGTTAAACAAAGTTTAACAAAAAATAATTGAAAATGGGTAGGATAGGGACTAGGGACACCCAATCAGTCAAAAACAAGGTTAAGTACTAAAAGAACCCACTGATGTGTGGAAGAAAACTTTCCAATCTAAAAAAGGTCTCTTCGAATGGTTGGTCATGCCCTATGGCTTAACAAATGCACCAATTACTTTCACGAGGTTGATGGATGATGTATTGAGACCCTTCACCATGTCTTTTGTGGTGGTATATTTGGATGAAATCCTCATCTTCAACAAAACTTGGGAGGAGCACATGAAACATATTCAACAGGTTTTGAGCACTCTACGGTAGCACAAGCTATATGCCAACTTGGAAAAATTCTCTTTTGGCATGAACATGGTCCAATACTTGGGCTACACTATTTATGAACATGGGGTACATGTTGATCCAGCTAAGATACAATTCATCCATGATTGGCCAGCCTCGACCACACTAACCGAGCTTCAGAGATTCTTGGGACTAGCCAATTTCTACCGATGGTTCATGTTGGGATTCTCCCATATTGCATGAGCCCTCATCCAAGTGACCAAGGGCGGTGGAAGGGAAACATTTTCATGAGGGAAGGAACAACAATAAGCATTTGATGATCTTAAGCATCGTTTATGCTCAGCTCTAGTACTCTCCTTACATGATATACAACAATTGTTCAATATTGAGACTGATGCATCCAACTATGTTGTAGGTGTAGTTCTCACTCAACACAGTCATCTGATACCATACCATAGTGAGACACTCTTAGATACTGTCAAGAAATACCCCACCTATGACAAGGAAATGTGTTCCAATGTACAAGCTTGTCGTCAATGGAAACATTACATTCTAGTAAAGGAGACGATCATCCACACTAATCACAAGCCTTTGCAGTTCATACAGACATAGGGGAAGTTGCAGAATGACCGCCATGAGAAGTGGTCCACCTACCTACAACAGTTCCATATCAACATCAAGTATAAGACATGAATCTCAAATCGTGTCTTTGACTACCTCAGTCGACCTCCCATGGCTGCACTCACCACCGTGCTTCATTCCTGTGGACATGAAGCATCTGTTTGGCCCCAAATTTATCAGCAAGATCTAGACTTCGCCAACACCTATCATCTCTTGGGTACATGTGTGGATGTCATTGATTTTCACATTTAGGATAGATTGTTATGCCATCTAGTCCATATCTGTGTTCCTGCAAGTAAGGGTGAAAAGACGATTTGGGAGGCTCACTACAGTTGGATGGAAGGACATTTTGGTGTGAAGAAAATTGTGGACATTCTACAGAAACATTTTTATTGGCCAAAACTTCGACATGAAATCAACAAGTATATCAGATCTTGTAGTGCCTATATCATTCCAAAGCCAACCATCAAGAATCAAGGCTTATACACCCCTCTTCCTACTCCTGAGAGGCCTTGGGAATCCATCTCGATGGATTCCATGTATGGTATTTCATTCACCAAGCAAGGAAATGATTGTGTGTTTGTGGTAGTTGATCGGTTTTCAAAGATGGCCATTCTCATAGCCTACAGGAAGAGCATCACCATGAAAGATACTGCCAAGCTCTTCTTCGAACGAGTGTGGGTGCATTTTGGGATAACACAGACTATAATCTCTAATCGGGACAACAAGTTCCTCAACACATTTTGGTCAAGTCTCTGGTCACCGTTGGACACCAAGATCATTAAATCCACTACTTTCCACCCCCAAACCGATAACCAAACAAAGGTCATCAATCAGATAATTGTTCACATCTTACGCATGTACAAGTCTAAGCATCCGCGTACATGGGATGAGATTCTTCCTTATGTTCAACACGGGTACAATAGGGCTCTCCATAGCTCCACTGACCATATCCCATTTCAGGTGGGGCTAGGATTCTAACCCTGGGGTCCCATTGATGTTGCACTACCTCTTTCAACCACACAGGAAGAATCTTCCCATGTTCAATATGAGGTTGAAAAAGCCACCATATTCATTGAGTTGATTCATCACATCTGACAACATATCCATGAGATTTTGCATAAATCCAATGCTAAGTACAAGAAGTGCCATGATCAACAAAGGGTAACACACTAGTTTCAATTGGGAGACAAGGTCTGGTTACATTTGTAGAAAAAGTGCCTTACAGGGCCCCATCAGAAGCTTTGCCCACTTCTCTATGGGCCTTACACTATCACCAAGGTTGTGGGTAGCAATGCTTTTGAGATCAACACTCCACCCTTCCTTGGCTTGCACCCAGTGTTCAATGTGGACCTCCTTCGGCCATATTTTCCGCCATTATTGGACACCTCAGAGATCACGGAACAACTGAAACCAACAAAGCTCAACCCTAATTGTATGGAACATGCATCCATTGATTAGATAGTGGAAACACAGTTCAAGGGAACTCTCCAATAGAGGATCCAACTTTATCGGGTTGTCAAGGAAGGGAAGCTCCTACACCAAAGAAAGTGGCTCACCTGGGGCCAAATTCAGCAGAATTTTCCTCACCTGATGGGGGAAATCAGCACAATGGAGACCATTTCTTCCTAAGGGGGGAGGACTGATCCAGGTGGATATTGGTGGCCACCCACCTATTCCAACTATCTCCTCTTGACAGTTTTTAGTTTGGCACGTTCTTTTGTACTTCTTTGTAATTGTGGGTTCTACACTTCTGGGGATATTTGCGGCCCTACACATATTCCAGGTGGAGGTTGGTCACCACCTACTTAATCCAACTAGCTTATTTTGGAATTTTTCATGTCAACACATCTTTTTGTACTTTTAGGGATGTTTTGGGGCCCTAAACAATGTTTTTTTGTCTTGCCACAATCAAACTGTAGACATAATCGAATTTTGATGGCATAATGCGTAGTTCTCGAAAATACCTTTCCAACGAGCTATCACATGCCTAAAACGGAGGTCATATGAAAAAGTTACAACCTTGGGAAGTTGAGGTACCAAATTACCCAGGGGGCCCACATAAATTTTGGTGTTTCTTCTCCTAGGGTTAGGTTTTTGGATGTTTAGGGTTTTGGATTTCATGAGTAATGTTAAAAAGGCCTTTGGGGTCTCATTGTAATAATTCTTCTCAAACGGATGTGCATAGTAGTCACATCTCTTCTTAGATATAGATACCACCATTCAAGCAAGTTGTTTTCAATTCTACAGTTTTACAGTTTCATCCTATTTCATTTATTCAATAGAATTTATTGTTCACTGGCTATTTGTTGTTGTTCTACATATCTCTATTTTGTTTTATTTAGTTTGTTATTCAAATCGTTCCGCTCATAAATCCAGATCAAGGATCCAAATCCTGATCAAATAAACCTGTAAACAATTTGTGAAGCCAAATGGATTCACATCTATCCATACTCACTACCATATACTCTGTCTCTACTCATTTGAGAGATTCAAAAGTCTACTTCTTGCTAAACCAAGTAATCATTTCTAATTACAAGTTGAAGAAATACCCCTAGGTTCTCTTTCCATCTAATGCACTCCATGCCCAATCTGAGTTTATATATCCCTGCAACTCACTCCATCTACTCTAATATATCTCAATACATACTCCACTATAATTCTCAAGTACTTGAGCACATGCTTCACTGTTATCTAATGCACCTACCTCATCTCCACCATGAATTGACTCAACATGTTCACAACAAAACAAATATTTGTCCTGGTGCTGACAAAATACATCAAGTACCCTATCAATTTCCTGTATATCCTGGGATCCACCAAATCTGAATATAAAGTGACTATATTTTTCATATTGGTAACCATAGGTGTATCCATCGGTTTACAATACTCCATCTTGAATCTCCTCAAGATATCTATTTCATACTTCCCTTGACCAAGGAATATCTCTCCCAATACCTTCCATACCTCTAACCCCAAGAAATAATGGATCAAGCCAATGTCTTTCATCTCGAACTCACTAGCTAAATCTACTTTGTACCCTGCAAATATGATCTACACATGTGAGAAACAAATCATCTACATACACAACCAACATGAGTGGATCCTCCCGAACAAGTATGAAATACAAGTTATGAAAAAATAACTTGAATAGAAGCATACTTAGAAACTGGAGAAAGAGTCTCCTCACAACCCACTCCCTCTTTCTGGGAGAACCCTCTTGCCACAAACCTTTCCTTGAACTTCTGGATGCTACCATATGCAACATGATTGATCTTGTAGAGCCACTTGGAACTCACAACTCACTTCCCTTATGGTCTTGGAACTATCTCTTAAACATCATTCCTCATAATATAGGTGTACTCCTCTACCATGGCATCACTCCATACCTACTGATTGACTGCTTCCTAAAAACTAGAAGGCTCAACATCAATGATGCTACTCATAAGAACCATATAGTTCTAAAACTTCTTCGGAGGTCTATGCTCTCTGAACGCACTCCTAGGAGCCTCACCAGCATCCTTCAATGTCTGTAATATCCACCTGGGTCTCCTAACAATAATGGAAGGGGATAACTTTTCTTCTCCACCTAAAGTGTGAACTGTTGATTGTTGCTCATCCTTCGGAGTCGTCTACTCCTTGTATTGTGTCACTGACATCGATCCATGATCCAATATCCCCTTGGATCCTTCTATAGGCTTTCCCTGCAACCTATATAACTTTCCCTCTATGACACCAATTATCAATGTGGTGTCAGGGATATCTCCCTCTGAACATATGAGTAATTTCTCTCTCTAAAAAGTAATGGTAAAACCCTTTTCCTCCAAAACTAAAATTGAGAGCAAGTTTTTCTTCAGTTCTAGTACATACAACACATATGCCACCTCTAGGAAACCTCTTGACTTGAGCTGGAACATGATTGTTCCAACTCCTTCTACATTGCACTTATAATGAGTGCCAATCTCCACATGTATATCTAAGTCTATCTTCGATCAACTAGTGAACAACTCATGTGTCCCCGTCATGTGATGAGAAGCACCATTGTCCAAGTACCATGCACTCCTTGAGTTGGTTCTGGTAGAGAGGTAGGGGAACATTGAGAATTCCTTCTCAAAATTTGTTGCAAACTCATCTAGTTTCATCTCTACTGATGTTTTTTTCTGCATCTTCCATTTCCCCTTCTTCTCTAGAAACTGTGATGCATAGTTCCCATTCTTATGACATGAGAAGCACTTGATTTTACTCAAGTCCTTATTCTTCCTTGTTAGTAATGATCCTCCATCACTATTAACCTTCTTTCTAGAACTATTTTATTTTCCCTTCTTAGTCTTACTAACAAGAGCCAAGTTCTCCTCACTACATTCTTGTTTTCTTCCCTTAGAATACTCCTAAGTCTCTTCCTAGATGACATCATCCCAAAGCCTATGCCAATATGGGAGATTTTATCGAGCATAGAATCCCTTGAAAAATGGTTCCCATGACTTGGGAAAACTATTCAATGCCACATTCACGAGCTCTACGTCCTCCATTTTCTCCCCTATGGATGCAAGTTGATCACACACATGTGTGATCCTCATGAGATAGTTGGTAACATTGTTAGATCTAGAAATATGCACCGATCTAAGTTTATACCTTAAGACCATCTTCTTATTCATGTTATTCCTTTGGAATAAACCTACCAAGGCATCAATCATCTTTGGTCATCTTCTTTTTTGATAATTGAAGGATTATATGATCATTAACTGAATCCAAGAGTACCCTCAGTGCTTTGATATCCTTCTTCTTATGAGCTTCCAAAGCTGTCGGATATCTCGGTGGAACACCTACGTTTTCCACTAACTCCCAAAGGTCATACTCCTTTAATTCCAAAGTTACTCTTGATTTCCAATATAGAAAGTTGGATGCTCCATCCAATCTGTCTTCAACTCTCAAAGGTTTTGTTACCATACCTTAGATATGATAAACTACCCTGAGAATAAACTGCTGCTAAAACTACCCCTGTACAACTTCACCGTGACTGTTACGCTAATACTCGTATTGTTCTGCATTATTGGTGCGATTGTTATGTTGAAACCCACACTGTTTTGTGCTACCTATACTAGAATACCCATGTTTTCCTCTATGATTGAATCTGATTGTAATACGACTATTTCCCCTTTGATTTATTCCTACTGGTTATCGATCTGCCAAGATAAATATCTGATAGATATGCTATCAACTGCCATGGATTTTAGATTTAGATTCCCTTCAGCACATGCCCTATGATACCATGTTGAAAACCTCTTACCGTGGCACCTAGGTATATTTTTATCTAGTGATTTCCTTACTACAAATAAGATTAACAACTCACAAAACAAAAATACATTGTTGGAATATTCAACTCAAATAAAGATAATGGAAGCAAAAGGGAACCAAATCATGCATGCATAAACACCAATATTTTGGGTATATACCCTTGGAAAAATCCCAAAGGGAAAACCAGTGTTGAGAATGATTTATTATGATAAAAGCAAGGCTCCCGTAATAAGGATAATGGCCCACTAAGAGAAATACAATTGCAGAAAAAACTAGCAAAGTCTGATCTATTGTACAAACACTATTAAATTTGAACGTTTTTGCGACGAAGTAGAGACAAATTTTTGTCGGCATAGAGTCATTTTTGCACCAAGATGTTTTTATTTTTCATCGGAATCCATTCGTTAGTCTAGTGGCCACACATGGATCTTCGTCGGTCTAGCGACCGGGAAAAGAAGCCTATTCACAATAGGGAAAAGTTCTGCTAGCGACGAATGTTAGTCGGTAGAACGACTAATATTAGTCGCAAGAGTGACCAAGACAACCATGGAAAAATTAGTCAATAAACCACTATGAGTCGGTAGAACGAAGAATCTTAGTCGCTAGAGTGACCAAAAAAGGTCAAAGAAAGGAGGATCAGTTAGTCACTAGAACGACCAAGTGACCTAGTTTGTGACCAAATGGAAATACAAGCGACTAACTGGTTGGTCACTCGATCGACTAACAGGTTGGTCTCTCTAGCAACTAACACATTGGTGTTTGCGACCAATTGGCAATACTAGCGACGAACATGTTAGTCGCTAAAGCGACCAATGTTGGGGTTTTTAAAAAAAACAAATTATTCCATTCAACACAGGATCTTAACTAAATTTGATAACATGTATTTAAGTGTGTCCAATCATGATGGTCATGTAATTGTATGATCTTAAGTAAACCTTGATTTCAAAATGGGTTGGATGATATGGTGGAACCATGTGAAAGGAGAACTTGATCAAACAATGCAATAAATCAAACAAATTCATAATATGTAAGTTGATAGAGTGAATACCATGTTTGAGAAGCTCAATGTGTAGGTCTTCCTCATATGTAACTCTATTTTTATTGATCATGTGAACAACTCTCTTGATGTCTCCAAAATAAAATATATGACATGAGGTAGGGATATGGTAAATTTGGATGGAGCAAGGGATAAATGAATTACTGATATATATCTTGTGGGAGGGAAACCTGTCTAGGTAAAAGGGTGCACCAGAAGACTCTATGTCAATTGTAGAGGGCTTCAATAAGCTCATGTCTCCTAATGGAAACAAAACCATATTTTTTTATGATAGAGTAGATGCTAACAATATTTCTAAAGGTGAGGAATAGAGAAAGGGACATGCTAAAGAGACTCTTATTAGTTGTTACAAATGAATTGGTGACCATTGATCTTATAAATCATATGAACTAAATTTATGGTACATCCGTCAATTTTAGAGAAAGGCATACAAACAAAGAACATTGTTAATTGCGGATCAAATCCCTTCAAATAGGAAAATTGATAAAAAGAACATGTAAATAGGAAAGCATAAACATTAATACAAAGGCATACAAACAAATAACATTGTTAATTTCAGATCTAGTCCCTTCAAATAGGATAATGAAGATGTAGATAGGAAAGTGTAAAGATTAATAATAAAATGTTGATAAGAAAGTGCATGGATTGATGATAGAATTTTCTAGCACCCTTGTAAAATCAGGGACATAAACATTCCTTTAGCTAAGCTTTCATCTTGGGGTCACAATTCTTCTTTAAGGTAATGTTATAAGGAGAGTTAAGGGGATAAAAGTGAAACACTCCTTGTTGGGAAGCATACATACATGGATATGCACCGAAGTCCACTACCGTAATATTTAATTGTGAATGAATAGGTCTTTTTATGAAGCATACACCAAAGTATGCTACTAGAATATGCCAATAAACCAAAGTATGTTGAACACTTTGTCATTTTTTTAATGTGAAATGTGAAGATATGAGTTGTTGGTTGCATTTTAAGTATACGTTGATTTAATGTAAGAGGAATTGTTTAGTATGTTGACAAAGTAGCAAACATGCTAGTTTATATTTACCTATCTATATATCTATATAGTATAATATGATATAAAAGTGGAATTGCATTTTCTAATTTTTTTTTTATGGATTGTTATTATAATTCTTTTTTATGTGATAGGTGTCAATTGATGTTATGCATTGCAGCTTGTTTAAAATTCTTAAGAAGATAAATGGATTTGTAACTCATGTTTATGGAAACTAGTGAATAAGT